>JACEIK010010743.1:30733-41072 GCA_018107945.1 Datura stramonium
AATCTTCTTCACACTGTTGTCTGCATTTTTAGAGTTAAAGTTTATTGACACTTGATTAGATTGATACCTTAGTCCAGTCCCTATGGGATCGATACTTGGCCTACTTGAGCCATTTTACTACTTGTTCGACCATGTGCACTTGCGTGTAGTCATCCAGACACCCGAATAGTACACTATTGAGATTTCACCTGGAACTCATAGTGGGCCATAATACGAATCGTGGTTACCCCTCGTTTCCTCCATTACATCAAACCTCAAATCATTAGTTACCTGTTGCCCAGGACCCATCCCATAAATCGTGTTGACTGACCACGAATCATGGGGATTTTCTGTAAGGTACACTGCAGGCCTCCTTAACATTCCTTAATACCTTACCTACGACTGACTAAACGAGTCATGGGGAGTGATCATGACTCGTAGTTAGGTCCGTGGGGACATCAAAGTCCAAAATTCAACCTAAGCCTTGAACCTCACCACAAGTCAACTCATGACTTGTGGTCTTCCTCATGGGTCACAGAATGATTCGTTTTGTAACCTAGTGTAGAATTTTCAGTTTTCTCCATTTCAACTACCGGGTCTGATCTTTGGGCTTCCGAGGTATTATATGAAGGAAGGTCATAAGGCAGGTGTTGCTCCTGTTGATTTGGATGAGTTCGTGACAATTTTCTTGGATAAGTTCTTCTCCTAGGAGATGAGGGAAGAAAAGGTTGCCGAGTTCATTAATCTAAAGTAAAATAAATGATAGTTCAGGAGAATGCCTTGATGTTCGCCAACCGGTCCGAATATGCTCTAGAGATGGTAGCCGAGCTAACAGCTCGCATGATCAGGTTTGTATCGGGAGTCTTACATTTCGTGGCCATTGAGTGCAGGACCGCTATGCCTATTAGTGATATGGATATCTCTTAACACATGATCCATTCCCAACAGATTGAAAAGGAGAAGTTAAAAGAGAGGGAAAGGGAGACAAAGAGGGCTAGGATAGAGAACTTTGAGTACTCTCAACGGAGGATAGCTGGTGGGCATCACTCACAGTCCCATCAGAGGTCACCAGCCCCAACTTCATCCACAACTAGCATTCCATCCAAGACAAAAAGTGATAAGACGTTATACCCTGAGAATTCAAAGATCGGTCCCGAAAGTTTAAACGGAGAAAAGTTGGAAAATGGGCCTGCAGTTGCAGAACGAGTCATTCCACGACTAGTCAAAGAGACCCCACGATTCATCAAGTGACTCATGGGGAGGCCTGAGGGAAATGAAGATTCAAGGTCCCCACGAGGGAGAGAACGACTCGTAGTCATCCACCACGAGTCATCATGTCACTTGTGGGGTGATGTAGGAATTGAGTTGGAACAAGTCACAAGTGTACCTAACAGATGGGACCCCACGAGTCGTGGACAGTCCCAAAGACTCGTGAGGTAAGTCTTGATACAGAATAATGGTTTTCAAGAATGTTAAGGAAGTGTACATGACGAAAGGTGCCAAGATTTGTGGTCTCGAAGAACGAGTCATCATGTCCCCTATTACTAGCCCCAGCAGATCAGTTAACCAGTGCACTTTACAGGTGACTCGACGAGCTGTTGCTCGTCCTGAAAAATCGTCAGGTCACCCGTTAGAGTCACCTGGTAGTTGTTTTCTGTGAAATAGTAAGGGCCTTCTCATAATTTCCTAAGTGTCTAATACCTATACTACGTCGTTTAAGGCTCGTTTCAGTTGGTTTTAAGCAGGGGGAAAACCTACTCTAAACCATTCTTCCCATTCATTCAAATTTGAAGGTTTTAAGAGGAGATTCAAGGAAAAATCTAAAGGTTTTCATTGGAATCTCAGCTTGGGCTATTTGAGGGTGTTAGAATTCACCATTTGCAGGTATGTAAGGCTATAAGTGGGTGTCTTCTTCCACACCGATGCCCAATTTCTATCAAATGTGATAAATTATCTATGAACAAGTATGGGGTTTTACCCAATTGCATAATTCTTCAATTTCTACACATGGGTATGATTAAATTATATTTATATTGATGATTTGTGAAGCTTGGGAAGATTTTAAATTGTTTTCAATACCAATTGTGATTTCTAACTTATGAAATTGAATGCCCATGGATGAGAAGCTCATGGAAGAAGAGATTGATGTTGAATGTATGATGATAATAAGATTTAATGATGAAAAGTATGTTTCGAAAGCTATCCATGATTATGATGTTGTTTTCAAAATAAAATGTGTAGATCCTAGTATGATAAAGCTTTAGGCAATGCCCACATGATGATTTAAAGTGATGATTTACCCTATATAAGCTTACCACATTATTTGAAGTGAAGTTTCCCAATTATTTCCTAAATTCTAGGTTGTGGTATGTTGAGTTAAATATTTCTACATGTAGCTTGCCACATGATTCGGAGTAGATGCCCCCACCTATGATTGACCTTGTGGTATGTTTCGAAATAAAGCTTTTCATATGCATGAATTCATAAATGAGATGTGTGTCATTATTGAGCTTTGTCAAGGGAAAATGTTGAGCTTCATTTTCATATGATGTCGAGTCTATGCATGATTTCATTAATGAGCTTTGTCAATAGACAATGTTGAGCTTCGTTTCCTACGATGTTGTGTTATGCATGATTTCATGTTGAGCATTGTCAATAGACAATGTTGATTTTCATTATATATGATGTAGAGCATTTCATGTTTTTGGAATAATTTTCTAGCACCGAGTTGGTTAAGGGTCGATCACCCTATACTCCAAAACTACACGCCAACGTAGGTTTATACTATTACATTATTGGGACCTGCCTTGTGAGCTATCCCAAACCCAATTGGCCCTTAAGCTTGATATTGATATCATGGTATCGTCCATTGCCCTGGAAAGGTTATGGATGGCTCTACCCACTTGAGTGTGATAGTTGTGACCACGTAAGCTCTATCGTGGTATGCTGGTTAAGTGACGAGCCTCCCACTGTCTATATCATTTAGATTTTCATATTCATTATTCATGATGATTACTAATGCATGAATGTTCAACAAACAAGGTTTGACTCATTATTCAGCCTTTGATATAAATTTTATGTTTTATCTTTGATTCATTCGAGTAAATCATAATGTTCTGAAGCTATGCATGGTGATGTTATGATAAGAGTATGATTTCAGAATGAATGCATGTAGCCTTGTACTTTCACTTAAAAGCTCATGATATGTTATGGAATGTTTTAAATGATTAACTTTGCTTAAGAGGTTTTACTTACCTTGCATACTCAGTACATTCCATGTACTGACCGCATACATTCTATGTTGCATCATTTCATGATGCAGGACACGGTTCTCAGGTTCAGCCCTGTTTGTAGTTGCTATTAAGAGTTAGCACCTGCTTATTTGGTGAGTCCTCATATTTCGAGGACTAGACCTTTAGTTGTTTTAGATGTTCTTTCAGTTCCAGTATTGTTTAGCTAGTTGGGGGTATTGTCCCATCAGCTCAGGACCCATCAGCTCGTCCTGATTAGAGGCTTATCTAACTTCGACGTGTATTCAGCTTCAAATATTTATTTTGTTGTTATATTAAGTTTGACTTCCGCTAAGTTAGAATTATGTTTTCTTCTATTTATCGAATGAGTTAGTTGTATTCTTATTCCATGGGTCGACTTGGGGTCTCTCGGGGTACCTTGTCCCGTGTCTATGATTCGGGTCTACGCTCGAGTCATGACAATCTTGGTATCAAAGCCATAGGTTTGATGTATCCTAGGGATTCTGAATGCCATGTTAGGTAGAGTCTTTTTCATGGGTGTCAAGTGCGCCACACTTATGAAGAAAAGGATACTAGACATTTTAGGAAATGTTTCCTTCTTTCATGATCTATGTCGTGCGATGAAAAGCCTTTCAATCCTTCTAATTCGTGTTATTCGCGATTGCAGAATCATGGCTCCTCGAAGGATGAATGGAGGTGGTTAGGACTACGAGGATGGAAATGGTCATGAGCATCAGCCAGCTCCACTAGTTCGGGAGCTTCAGGCACCGGAGCCAGCCACTCATGCTGAGATCCGAGATTCCACTCAAATGCTTGCGCAGGCCTTGACCGCTCAGGTCAATCAGCAGGCTGTTACGCATGTTCCTCAAAATGGTAATGTAGAGGAGGCCCGAGTCCGAGACTTCTTGAGGGTGAACCCCCCGGAGTTTCTAGGGTCCAAGGTAGATGAGGACCCGCATGATATAATTGATGAGATTTTCAAGATCACCCATGTTATGGGGGTGAGTAGTGTTGAGTGCAAACAGTTAGCCTCCTACTAGTTGAAGGGGGTTGCACATATTTGGTTCCGCCAGTGAAAGGACAGTAGGGTCGCAGGAGTAGGTCCGATCACATGGGAGGAGTTTTTGGTTGCATTCCTAGATCGGTTCATCCCTTGAGAGGTGAGGGAGTTGAAAGCAGCCGAGTTCGTGAATCTAAAGAAAGGAAGGATGGTTGTTTAGGAGTATGCCCTTGAGTTTACCAATCTATCTAAGTATGCCCTGGAGTTAATGGCCAACCAGCAGGCATGGTGAGCAAATTTGTGCATGGTGTAGTAGGGTATTTGGACAAGGACTGCAGGACAAATATGCTCCATCAAGACATGGACTTCCCTCGCAATGTGTTGTACGCTCAACAGATGGAGGCGGCACATTCGAGGGAGAGGGAGGCTAAGAGGGCCAGAATTGAGGACCACAAATTCTCTGAGTAGAGGTCCGGTGGTGGGCACCGACAGCAGACCTACTAGAGATCATCAGCCCCAGCATCTTCAATGCTAAAAGTATGCCATCTAGGCCAAGACATGATTAAAAAGGGAAAGCATAAGGCTCGAGGGGTAATATCAGAAGGCCCACAGACTATAGCATTCCAGCTTGTCGCAGGTGCAGCCGAGGACACACAGGACAGTGCTTGCCAGGGTCAGGAGCTTCTTTGGATGTGGGCAGCCTAGACATATGCTCAGTATTGTCCCACTGCGAGACAGGTTAAGGTTGGGGGTTGAGGCCCAGCTTCTAGTTCAGCAGCCCCTCCCCCACGCACATCACATTAGGGGGCGTCTACTAGCACAGCTGGCGGGCAGCGCTAGAACAGATTCTATGCCTTAGCCACTCATCAGGAGCAGGAGGCCTCACCAAATGTAGTCACTGGTATGTTGATCTGTGGTCTAACTTGTCTTTTGTGACACCTTATGTGGCCAGTAGTTTTAGAGTCAGTCCTGATGTCTTATTAGAGCCTTTTTCAGTTTCTACTCAAGTAGGTGACTTAGTTATATCTAGACGGGTGTATAGAGATTGCCCGGTCTTAGTTCTTCATAAGGTCACCTCAGTAGACTTGATAGAGTTAGCCATGACCGATTTTGATGTTATTCTCGGCATGGATTGGCTATTTGGATGTTATGCTTCAGTTAATTGTAGGACCCAGTCAGTAGAGTTCAGATTTCCGAGGGTTAATTTATTTCCTACCTTAAGGCTAGGAAGATGATTTCTAAGGGTTATTTGTACCATCTAGTTAGGGTTAAGGACGTCGAGTTCGAAACCATGACTATCCAGTCCGTACCAGTAGTATGTGAGTATCCATAGGTTTTTCTTGATGATTTTCTAGGTGCCCTCCTGAGCGGGAGATTGATTTCGTTATAAATCTTCTTCCTGACACGCAGACTATATCTATTCCGCCTTACAAAATGGCTCCAACCAAGAGAAAAGAGTTGAAGGATCAGTTGAAGGACCTGTTATATTAGGGCTTTATTAGACTGAGTAAGTCTCTATGGGATGAACCAATGTTGTTTCTTTGGAAGAAGGATGGTTCGCTTCAGATGTGCATTGACTATCGGCAGTTGAACAAGGTCACCGTCAAGAACATATATCCTTTACCAAGGATCGATGATTTGTTTTACTAGCTTTAGGGTGCCAAATGTTTCTCCTAGATGGATCTCAAGTCCAGGAATCACTAGCTTAGGGTCCGAGAGAGTGACATATCGAAAATCACTTTCAGGACTCGATATGGTCACTACGAATTTTTTGTTATGTCTTCTGGAAGAACCAATGCCCTTGTAGATTTTATGGATCTAATGAATTGGGTTTTGAAGGAATATTTGGACATATTCATGATTGTGTTCATTGATGACATCCTTATATACTCTCTGAGCAAGGAGGAGCATGTCGCTCACTTGAGAATAGTGCTTCAGACCCTCAAGGATCACCAGTTGCATGCGAAGTTCAGCAAATATGAGTTTTTGTTGGAATCGGTGGCATTTTTAGGCCATGTGGTATCCGGTGAGAGAATACAAGTCGGCTCTCAAAAGATCGAGGTGGTAAAGAACTGGCCCAGACCGGTGAACCCATCGGATATCAGGAGCTTTTTAGGCTTATCGGGTTACTATAAGAGATTTTTTGAGGTTTTTTCATCTATTCCTGCACCATTGACTAAGTTGACTCAGAAGAAGGTGAAGTTTCAATTGTCAGAGGCTTGTGAGAAAAGCTTCCAAGAGTTGATGACCCGACTCACTTCAGCACCAGTGTTGACTCTACCCGAGTGTACGGATGGCTTTTTGGTGTATTATGATGCTTCGCGAGTTAGACTCGGGTGTGTGTTGATGTAACATGGGAAAGTGATAGCATATACCTCGATAAAGTTTAAAGTTCATGAAAAGAATTACCCGACCCATGATCTTGAATTGGCCGCAGTGATGTTTGCATTGAAGATATGGCGGCATTACTTGTATGGGTTCCATGTGGATGTATTCACGGATCACAAGACCTTGCAATATGTCTTCAGGCAGAAAAATCTCAATCTTCGGAGAAGGAGGTGGTTGGAGCTACTTAAGGAATAGGATATGAGTGTTCTTTACCACCCGAGAAAGGCTAACCTGGTGGAGGACGCATTTAGTATACTCTCTATGGAGAGTGTGTCCCACGTGGATGAGGGAAAGAAAGAGTTGGTAAAAGATGTCCATCGACTTGCGAGGCTGGGAGTCAGATTGGTCGACTCGATCGATGGCGGTGCTGTTGTGCAAAACAGATCAGAATTGTCCTTGGTGGTTGATGTCAAATCTAGACAAGATGAGGACCCAATTTTAGTAAAGCTGAAGGAAATTGTTCGAAGTCAAAAGGTGGAGGTTTTCTCCTAAGGGGAGATGGTGTACTGCGGTACCAGGGTCGTCAATGTGTTCCAAATGTCGATAATTTGAGGGCCTGGATATTGCGTGAGGCACATGGATCCATGTATTCTATTCATCCGGGTACTACCAAGATGTATCATGACTTGCAGGAAATATATTGGTGGAACGAAATGAAGAAAGATATTGCAGAATTCATAGCCAAATGCCTCAGTTGTCAGTAAGTGAAAGTTGGGCATCAAAGGCCGGGAGGCGTATTGCAGGATATTGAAATTCCTACTTGGAAGTGGGAAGATATGAACATGGACTTCATTACTGGCCTACCTCATACTCTCCGACAGTATGATTCCATTTGGGTGGTGGTCGACAGGTTGACCAAGGCTGCACACTTTCTATCCGTCAAAACCATACATTCAGCGGATGATTATTCCAAATTGTATATTCGAGAGTTGTTGTGACTTTATGGAGTTCCCTTGTCCATTATTTCAGACCAAGCTACTCAATTTACCTCTCAGTTTTGGCGGTCTTTCCAAAAAGAGCTTGGGAGTCAAGTTAAGCTAAGCACAACATTTCATCCACAAATGGATGGCAGGCGGAGTGGACAATTCAAACGCTCGAGGAAATTTTGAGAGCTTGTGTGATGGACTTTAAAGGTAGTTGGGATGATCACTTTCCTTTAGTCGAGTTTTCTTACAATAACATCTATCAGTTCAGTATCCAAATGGCACCGTTCAACGCTCTTTATGGGCAGAGGTGTAGATCGCCCATCGGGTTGTTTGAGGTTGGTGAGGCAGCTATGATAGGGCCAGACTCGATTCACGAGGCTATGGTGAAGGTTCAATTCATAAGGGAGAGGCTGAAAACTGCTTAGAGTCGTCAAAAATCATATGCGGATGTAAGAAGAAGGGATTTGGATTTTGAGGTGGACGATTGGGTATTTCTAAATTTATCTCCGATGAAGGGAGTCATGCGGTTCGAAAAGAAAGGAAAACTCAGTCCCCACTATATTGGTCCCTACTGGGTTATGAGAAGAGTTGGTAAGGTAGCGTATGTGTTGGACTTTCCATCATACTTATCTTCAGTTCATCCCGTCTTTCATGTATCGCTCTTGAAAAAGTGCTTGCGTGATCCAGCTTTAGTAGTCCCAGTGGAAAGTGTTGGTATGGAAGATAGCCTTAGTTATGAAGAAATTCCAGTTGTGATCTTGGATCGTCTGGTGCGGAGGCTGAGGAACAAAGAAGAAGGTTCGATGAAGGTGTTGTGGAGAAACCAGCTTGTTGAGGGACCTCCGTGGAAAGCCGAAGCGACTAGATGGCTAAATACCCCCACCTGTTCCCTATCAACTCAGGTTCAGTTTGAGGTATCAATTTTCCCCCTAATTATCTAATGAATTTCAATGTTTAGTTCATGTGCGCAAGTTTGAATTATGTTATGATACATGTATGTGGTGTTTGAATTCAGTTCAGTTGTGTAGTTCTTTTCGGAGGTAGTCAATCTGTCAGTTTTAGATTTAAATGATCAGTATATGCATATGAAAAAACTTCATGTTTCTATTTTCTTCTTGTTTCTATCATTCGAGGACGAATGTTCCCAAGGGGGAGATATTTTTATACCCAAAGAATTCAAAGATCAGACCTGGAATATGAAACGGAGAAAAGCTGGAAAAGGACACTGCATTTGCAGAACCAGTCATTGGATGACTTGTCAGGATACTCCACGAGTCGTCAAGTGACCGTAGGGAGGCCTAGGGGAAATGAAGATTCGAGGTCCCCATGAGGGAGAGAACGAATTGTGGTCAGCCACCACGAGTCGTCATGTCACTTGTGGGGTGATGTTGGAATTGAGTTGGGAGAAGTAGCCAGTGTACTTAACGGATGGGACCCCACGAGTCGTGGAGAGTCCCAACGACTCGTGAGGTGAGTGATGATCAAGAAAAATGGTTGTCATGAATGTTCAGGCAATGTACATGACGTATCGTGACCACGAGTTATGGTCTCGAGGAACGAGTCATTTTGTCTCCTGTTATGAGCCCCAGCAGATCGGTTAACCAGTGCACTTGATGGGCGACTCGACAAGTCGTTGCCCGTCCTGATGAATTGTCAGGTCACTCGTTAGGGTAACCTGGTAGTTATTTTTTGCGAAATAGTAAGGGCCTTCTCGTAATTTTCTATGTTTCTAATACCTATACTACGTCGTTTAAGGCTCGTTTTAGTGGGTTTTAAGCAGGGGGAAAACCTACTCTAAACCATTCTTCCCATGCATGCAAATTTGAAGGTTTGAATAGGAGATTCAAGGAAAAATCTCAAGGTTTTCATTGGATTCTCAGCTTGGGCTATTAGGGGTTGTTAGAATTCACCATTTCCAGGTATGTAAGGCTACGAGTGGGTGTCTTCGTGTTACACCACATAAATTCTTGACATGTAGATGGCCTATTCGCATGTTGGTTAAGAGTTTTAAAATGCCATACACGCTAGAAAAAGGCCTGGGGAAAGATCGGACAAGCGCCAAGTCGGCGCGTCGCAAGGCAAAATGCGACTTATAAATCGCATTCCAAGAAGGCGACTTATAGGTCCCAACTATATAAGCCCCTCCACTTCGGTGTTAAAGTTACATTTCATATAATTTCCAGTAAGGTCGAGGAAAAACAGAGAGAGACGAGGTTTCTTAATAATTTACTTCCGATTACGCCGTCAAACACGGTCCAAACTCGAATTAATCTCAGATACCAAGGCATTTAGTAGCAAGGAGCATTTCTATGGATTTAGTTTCGTGAAATTCGGCTGGCAAATCATCGTGCTACCGAGCTAAGGTAAGTGGAATTGCTCCAAATTAGTGTCAATATACTCCTAGCCTTCAAATGAATATTTCTCCCTTCCAGACTTTCTAGAAATAGCGAGTTTTCGACCGTTTTTCAATAAGCCAAAGTTTGCGATATATATATATCGAAAGTGATGTTTTCTTCAGGAATATTAGTGTATTTAGTTCTAATTGATATATATATGAATGCAGTTGGGAGAAATAGAAAAACTACTGTCCGAACTATGCTGTTAGTCGGAAACTTCGAAGCGAAGGTATGTAAAGCTAATTTCCTTCGACAAGTTAGTAATCCAGTACAATAAATAGCGTGAGATATAAAATAATGAATTCAGAAGTCAAGAATTGAGTCCAGTATGAGTTTAGCAAGCGTGTTTTTGAATTTAGCAAGCATGTTTATAATATTATGATATATGTTCAGAATAAA
>JACEIK010010744.1:27517-41069 GCA_018107945.1 Datura stramonium
TTCCAAATGTCACATCTCTGACCCTGAGCTGGTGGTATCCTGATTAGAGATCTATCTTGAAAAAACAACTAGCTCCCTAAAGTTGGTCGAATAAGTCATCAATCCTGGGTCGAGGATACCAATTCCTGACTGTGACCTTTTTCAGCTGATGATAGTCAATGCACATTTTGAATGTACTATCTTTCTTTCACATGAATAGGACTGGAGCACCTCATAGAGATGCTGAGTCTAATGAAGCCCTTATTTAGGTCTTTCAGCTATTCCTTCAACTCCTTAAGCTTAGTTGGAGCCATTCTATAAGGAGGAATAGATATAGGCTGGGTATATGAAAGAAGGTCTATGCCAAAGTCCATTTCCTGCTCGGGAGGGACTCTAGGGAGATCTTCAAGAAACACGTTGGGAAACTCATCTACAATTGGAACTAACTGAAGTGTCGGGGTCTCAGAATTAGAATCTTTGACCCTAACCAAGTGATAGATGTACCCCTTAGAGATCATCTTTCTATATCCTTAAGGTATGAGATAAACCGACCCTTAGGCGCTGATGTACACCCTTCCATTCTAGGACTGGTTCATTAGGAAACTGAATGTAATAACTCTAGTTCTATAGTCAACTGAGGCATAACAAGAATATAATCAGTCCATGCCAAGAATAAGGTCAAAATCAACCATATCTACTAAGGTAACTTTATGCAACACTGTAACCAGAAAATCCCTATACACCCGGCTAGCTCTGACTCACCAACTGGAGTAGAGACTAAAAACGACTTTGAGAGGATTTATGAACATATATCAAACTGGACAACAATATAAGAAGTCACGAAGGACTGGATCTAGTAAAGCATACACATCTATCTTAAAGAGACGTAACATATCAGTCAGTACGTCAGGTGAGTTCTCCTGATCCTAATGGGAGAATAAAGCATAGAAATGATTTTGGCGCTGACCGCCAACTGTACCTGAGGTAGCACCCTGCAAAGATGGACGACCTGACAGAGCTCCTGATGTGGTGGACTGGGCCTTCTCACATCCTTCTGATAGGCAATCCCCCAATCTATGACCTAGCCAAGGACACCTATAACAACCATCCTTTCCAAGAAGGCACTCCCCTGGATTGTTTTTTCCACACTTAGGACATGTTGAATAAATATGGCTGCTGAAGACATGGCTTTGGGACTGGGAGCCTGATGTTCCACCTCTCCTATCCTTACGGGGCCTAAAAGAGAGAGCACTGGTTAAAGAAGATGATGGAGGTCTATGTTGTTGCTACTGGGGGAGATTACCACCTAATAATGTCCAAACTACACCCCTCTTGACAAGAGAGCATAAACGGTCGTTGCTCAAAAGAAATATAGTCGGATGTTGGGGGTCGAATCCCACAGAGACTAGTGAATGATTTGCATGTGCGTTGTTTAGGAAATTTAAATTAATTTGCACAAATCAAAGTAAATAAAGCCGTAAATTTTTGGGGGGAAAATGGAGTCAATAATATGGTGGATTCTAACTCAGCTAGTTAAAATAGCAAAATAACCAAAATTAAGAGACAATGATTAGTGAAGAATAGAGGTGTGGTGTAGATGGGATATTAATTATATGAGAATATGCTAGATCATTAAATTGATGCGAATAAGTATAAATAACTTTGGACAAGATGGTGCCTGGTGTTTTTCAACCTCTTGGGCGCCTTTTTCTTGAGTCCTTTAGAATCTAAAGACACAATTCAATCAGCCCAATAAAGTTTGAGTTAGTAGCTGAGCTATTTCTATCCATCAACCACTAATTAGGATTATGAATATGGATTTTGGCTATTTCTAGCTTAAAACCCACACAATCATATTCATTCTCACCATCAAATTCTCCTCCAATACTTAATTCTTCTTTTTCAAGCTAAAATCAAGTAATAAAACCAAACCCATTTTTGCAACTATGGACAATTAATTATAATTTGAAGAGAATTCAACAGATTTACACTAATTAAGCAATATTAAGATGATTCTAGCAATACCCATTCTAATTAAACACCCATCATCATACACATATAGCTAATAATTTAGCTACTAATAATTAAGAAACCAAAGAGCATATTAATTAATAAACTCAATGATTTATTTACTAAGAGCAAGAAAAATCAAACTCAAAATATGTCTGCAACAATGGTTATACCTTGCTAAGGAAGAAGATGAAAATAGGAGAGAGCAATATCAAATTTCTTCTCCAATGGTATTTTTTCTCTTTTCCAAAGCAAAAGGAATGTTCAAAGATAAAAAGATATGTACAGAGTACTTTCTTCTAGACTATATACAAAAATAGGGCAACCAATCTCCTCTTTTTTCAGTGCTAGACGTAATTGCCCATGTTCATACATTTTTTCACTTGCGACGGAACCCCCAATTCACTGGTTGCAATCCGTGAGGCATCTTTCATTTTCTTCTGCGATCTAGTGCTATTCTAGGACCTTTTAGCAATGCTTCGATGGTTCGCCAGTTTACATCCGCGATCTACCGATTAGTTTCCTCTTTAGTCCAGCAAGATCAAGCATCTGTCGGCACTAGAATCGGTGAGTTGCCGGTTGATATTCGCAGGCTGCCGATTGTATTTTTTCCTCAAATCAGTGGTTTCCTACAATTGACCGGCGTTTCACCGGTTTCCTCTGGTGGAGCTATGGTTTTCACCTGAATTCATCCTTTTTACTCCAATTCAAGCTCTTTCTTTTCAACTTAGATACCTGCACATAAAAAGGCAAAAAGGGCATAAAGTTCATCTAAATGACTTGAAAACTAAGTTAAAGATCATTCTTAAGAGCCTAATGATTTGGTAAAATTACTAACTCATTAAACCCCCACACTTGAACCATTTCTTATCCTCATGTAATGCAATTCTTATTAATCGAGCAAAAGGAATGACCTTCCACTCCACAAGAGTTTATGCATCATTGACCACTTAACCTATGACAACCCAAAATTTCTCACCAACTCACAGAAAAAGAGAAGCAATTTCCCCCCTAAAAATGTGGAAAAGTTTCAAGAAGCAACCACAATTCATAAGCATGACTCACAAATGCTTTCATTTTTCAAAACATGGGTATAGCTTATCCAATCAAATACATATAGAATCTTAATGCATAATCACTGCACATTTAGAGTTTTCTTTAGGGCTCATACTACTCATGACTCAATAACAACTTTACTTCAATGCAAGTGTGTCCTCAAAAGAGAATGATGCCACTCACTTCAAGAGAGAATCTCTTTTCTTTTTCTTGAATCAATGCACACATAAGGGATTATAGAAAAAGATGATCATACTCACTCTCCCAAAAGAAATCTTCATGCACACAACTGAACCCATAGGCTTGCCCTTTGTGTAATTCACCGCTAATGTAGAACAACTACACTCAAAATCAATTAGGACTTTCGGGTCATGATGAAGGCTAGGGATAATGGTAGGAAAATTATTTTGCTCTAGTGACTAGAACCTCCCTAATGCTTTTACGTGAACCCTTTAACCCTTTCCATCTAGCTTTTTATATCACTCTACCTTATTCCTCCTTTTGCAACCATTTTCATCTTTTATTTCTCAAAGATCTTCCTTGTAGCTCCTTTGGCTATCACATTAAGCCTTGTCTAAGCAAGAGGTAATACCATTTAACTTTTCTTTTTTCTTTTGGTATCTTAAGGTTTCTCAACTTATCATTTCATTCCTTTTTATACACTTTGGTGCTACCTCAAGTTTAGGCTTCTCATATTTCCCCCTTTCTTGAAAACACCCAAACTTAAGCCCTTTGCCTCTTTCTCACTGATTTCCGTATTTCTCCCTATGTCTTTAGGTTTTCAACCCCCATTAATCTCATTCTCTTACCACTAGCAATTAGGGAGGATTGGTTCCAAGAAGAGGGGATCAAAGAGCGGACATTGGCTTGTAATGTGGTTTCCAAGAATAAATAGTCCAAAAGGCTCAACATTGGCTAGCAAGGGAAGACATTGTCAGAGGTCATTTAGGGTAGAGTGACTAGTCAAATAAAAGCCTAAAATCATGTTCTAAGTGCAACTACATCTAGGATTCTACCTTGAGTCACACTTAGGGAAAGTTCTAGATAAGAAGAGATACATGAGATTCACAAAGATCCTTACCACACAAGGCATCACACCCAAAGAGTCCACACAAGTCATTATCATCGCAAGATTTAGATTCAAAACATGAGAACATGCAAATTCACAAGCCAAATAGGGAATCTAAAATCTATGACAAGAGAGTGCTACAACTCCCTCCACCATATCCACATGCGCACACAGCTTACCCAAGTTGTCCTTGATTATCTTTAACTCCTTTTTGACTATTTTCATGATAAGTTTTGGGAGGCTCTTAGCTAGCCGTTGGAGTTGGCTCTCATGGGAGTGGGTCATTTCTGCAAGCTTTGGAAGACCACTGGGATGTGAGGATGTAGAAAGAGGTAAGGAGCCTCATATTGATGCACCTCTGGAATCTTGCCCTGATGCCTCAGGATGTGGCATGTCGACATCGGGGGCATAGGGGGTCTACTCTGAACTACAGGTGGCAGGATCATCTAGGACCTCAAAGTCCTGTATTCCCTACCTCTTGTTGGCGACGGAGATGACACCGAGGCAATAATAGGGGTCTCATTTGGGAAAAAGGGTACTTCTGCTCTTAAGCATAGATGCAATATCAACACCACATATGGCATTGAAGTGCCGACTTGTCTGGCCTTTCTCTGCATCTGATTTGCCACTATCTCCCCAAAGTTAATTTGGACCCCTATCATGATGCAATAAATTAGGATGATGGCTTCCAAATTTACCCGCTATTCAATTTTGGATAGCATGATTCTACCACAAATGAAGCCGAGCCATAACTTGGCCTCGAAGCGTAGGTCATGGCGAGATATGTCACCACTCATAGATGCCTAGAGAGGTATGTCAGTGGCGATGGTTGGGGCAACAACACAGAATTAAGCCTATTTGTTGGCAAGGAAAACCAAATATTCCGTACCCTCATCAATTTCATATTTCTAGAACAAAGAATTTATGGCTACTGGAGTTATGTCGACCTCAACACCCCTTACTAACACTGAGGGTAGGCATGGAAAGTCCTCAACTTTTTCTCTGTGATTCATACTCTCTTTCCTGGCCTGATACGAAGCATAGAATTCTGGGACCAGGCTCCTATATAAATCTGGGAGAGGGTTGGCGAAGACATGCCACTGAGGATCGGTGAACTGGGTAATGATGTTGGGGAAGTCACCCCTCAGCCCCGCTAAATCGAAGCGCTTCTCCACAGTGTTGGAGCGGCCGCCATAGATAGCATAGTGCCCCTTCATGTTGGGAACACAAAATATTATTACCTCTCTGGTGTTGGTGGGGGTTGATGTGGCTTTGTCTTTGGCTTTCCCCTTTTTATTTGAAGTGGTGGTGGCCTTTCCTTTGCTTGGTCCCTATAAGAAGACATTTTCTGCAAACAAAATATTAGTGACACATACAATGTTTCTTTTTGTATTTTTCTAATGATAAAAAAATGGAAACAACCAACAACTACTCTAAAAATTAAATGAGAAACAAGAGGAGGAATTAACTTGAAAAAACTGGCAGCACCATCGGAATTTTGGTGAACCGTAGGAGGTGATCAGCGGACCACTGATGAACCACCAATAGTGAGCAGAAAACTGGGCTGGGAAGTTTCCATCGGTGACTCATCGGTGAGTCATCGGTCATAATCCGTGAAATGCTGATGTAATGTGGGGTCGAGGTAGGGGCCCTGAAGCCATTTTTTACCCGAACTGGTGTTTCATCGATGTTTCATCGGACCTAACCAGCGAGTAGCCGATTTTCATCGTCACCATTGCCTCAAAATTGCATTCCAACATCAACTCTAAAAAATACATATTCACATCTGCTATAATCATTACCTTTCAACATAAAAAGGAACAAAATAATAATTTACTCTTAAGAACGACATCACCCGATCTTTCATCGGGCAAATTGGG
Source organism: Datura stramonium (assembly GCA_018107945.1). Taxonomy (NCBI): domain Eukaryota; kingdom Viridiplantae; phylum Streptophyta; class Magnoliopsida; order Solanales; family Solanaceae; genus Datura; species Datura stramonium. Next base: position 33,512 of record JACEIK010010744.1, read on the forward strand.
TCCTTCTCCCTCCTTGGGGTTACTTAGACTTCACCCCACTCAACTACATAAGAGTAACCATTTCCCTATACCCATTTAAGCATCAAGCCCCTACTACCCCACAAATTTCACATTATAACCTTCAACCACATTCATCATGTAAAAGCACAATAGTGAAAATGTTGGGGGAAAGGGGAAGTAAAAAGAAGGGATAAACATGCTACAATAAAATTCATATGCACCAAGACTATAACTTGTAACAATATTCAAGTGGTAGGAATTTTTTACCAGGGCAAAAAGCTTGAGAGTAGATGATACTTGAATTGGCTCAACAATGAGGAAGATGGAAACTTTTCTAGTAGAAAATGAGGAGTGTAGTGTGAGTTAGGTGAAAGAAATGGAGGGTTTTTATAAGTGAAGAGGAATGAATGGTATTGGTTGAGGAAAAGGTGGGGGTTTAATGGTGATTTAAACATAGAGAGAGTGGGAAAAGTGGATTGTTGGAATGTGGAAAGGTAGGGTGTTGGGAAGATGAAAAGGTGTTTGGACAAGTGTTAAAAAGTGGGGAAAAGGGAATTTTAGGAGAATAAACAGGGAATAAATTAGGTGTGGGTGGCTGAAAAAGGAATTTGGGTCGGGTTGGTCAAGAATTTTAGAACTAGGAATGTACTTGTACTGGCGTTTAACTGGGGATCACCGATTGGAAATGGAGATTCACTGTCTCATCATTACGGGTTTGAATTTATGCCGAATTCTATGCTTTGTGACTAGCGGTTCGTGGATCGGGTTCTGCATTCCACCGGTGGATCACCATTTGTGCTCCCACATCTCAGGTGTTTTGACTTAAGAAGGTGGTCATGCGATGGTTCGCGATCTGGTGTAGGCGTTCTGTCGGTGACTGATAATGCTCAAACTATACCTCATACCGAAGTATGAAGTGGACGTTGTCAATAAAAAACCCAACTAAGAAGTTGGTGTCAAACCCACTGGGAATATGGAAGAGCTAGACTAAAGTTAGTAAGTAAACTTGTTGGTTAGTTACTCCAAATTGGAGGCTCTAAAGAAAGCAACAACTAAAACAACTATTAAAATTTTGGTTGAAATCAAGAGTGAAGAATAACTAGGGTTTGTTTTCCCCATGGGTTCATAATTGCTTCGGGTATACATACGTGATCATCACCAATTCTTACTTGTAGAACTGATAACTAAAGTTCATCAAAATGACTAGTTCATCCCTATTGGATGACTATACTCAATCACTGGGTCAGGTCTCATGAGTGATTGCAAACTAACCGTTATCAATATGTCCTAAATTTAACTATCCTGCGACCACAACTCAAGTTAATATAATGATCATCAAGATCAAGGCTTTGTTGTAATTCTCTTTTCCTAATCTCTACCTTTCTAGGATCGAGCAAGTAAAGAATTCGGACAAGTCCTAATGTTGTACACAGTTAAGAAACATTTAAGCATGAAAAGGATACAATACAAGTGTTTTGCATTGGTTTTTGAATCACTTTTATGTAACCCTTGCTTGTTAATCTACCATGGTTCCCACAACCCTAGCTATGGAGGTTTTAGCCTCTCATAGTTGCAAGATTGTGATCTCTATTCATAATTAAATACATAAATCAATACTTACAATCGTAGATGAGATATTTATTTTTAAATAAATCAGAAAAATCCTCAAGAAAAAAGAATGAAAATTTAGAAGAAATCAAGAAAATGTTGATCACAACTCGATTATATGTTTTTCCTCTTTTCACGCTTCTCTATTACAAAGTAATGATTTCAGATCGCCTCCCTAATGTTCTATAATGAAAATAAAATATAAAACGTATTTATATAAACATAAAAATCCTTTTCCTAGGCTAATAGGGTGAATTTCCATAACTGGTGCCGCTTGTGCTACGATAGATCCTACGACCTGTAACAGGTTTGTACGGGTCGTACCTGCTTCTCGTATGTTCTTGACCAGCTGGAATTTAACTAAGTGATGGACCTTGGTACAACTCTGTAATACCCAAAAAGTGCCTAAGATTACACCCGGAATTTAAAATGGGAGTTGGCTTAAAACTGGGAAAAATTCCACAGGACAGACGACCCAACGGATCGTTGGTCCAACCAACAACCCGTGGGAAGAAGTTGTGGGAAGGACCAGGTCTGGTGACAATGGAAACAACAAGTGAAGTAATGACTCGTTGTTGGTTACAACGAGTCATCATTTGGAGCCGTGGTGGGTACTGGACTTCAGCATTAGGGGATATAACAAGCTATCCCACAAACTATCGTGAGAGGTAACGGGTCATGGTCACGAGTCATTGTATGGGATATCAATATTTTCCAGTGTACCTAAGGGAAGGCAGCCACGACTCGCTGGATGAAGTAATGAGTCGTAATAATGCTCGTTGAAAGGACCAGTGCAGGATCTGGAGGGGGAAATAAACGGATGATGTAACGACCCATTGGATGAAAGGACAACTCATCCTGTAGAGTCGTAGGTTGAATTTGAGATCAGAGATTTTGTCTGTGTAGATGATAGACGGATACCACTAGTCATGGTATCCTCCAACGACTCGTTGGTACGCCCGTGAGTTCAACCAGTGCAGATTTTTCAGGGTTTTTCATTAAGGATATTTTCATCATTCCTACGCTCTAAGGTCCTAAACTATGTCGGTTTAAGTTATTTTCTGAGTGTATTAAGATAGGTTAAGCCCTCCTAGCCTATTCATTCTCATGCATGCAAAGATAGAAATTTTTTTAGAGGTGATCAAGCTAGTCTTCAAGGTGTTCTCCTTTGGGCTTTCAAGGAGTGTGAGAATTGATCTTACCCAGGTATGTAGGGTTATGAATGAGTATTTTCATTCACACCCATGCACAATCTCTCCTAATTCATGAAGTTTGATAAAAAATCTTATGGGGTTTTAACTTAAATCTTGGATAATTCTAATGATCTATTAATGGGTTGTTATCTTTTGTGATTTACATCATGTTTTCTAAATTATGATCAGATTCTACAACTATTTTGATTATAAAAATATTAATTTCGATTTTTACTAAATGAAGCCTAATTATGCATGTTCTATGATAAATCGAGTTATGATCTTTACTTCAATTGTTGATATTCATAGGCCCATCATGATTTATGATTTAAAATATGAATTTATTCAAATACCCTTTATGAATTGATGATTTACAAAGTATATGTATGATCTACACGTATGCATGAATCCCATGATTTACTAATTATGTTTTTTGGCCGACTCATGGGCCTTACCCTCATGCTAGTTCATGTTTTTACACGCACGTTTATGATTATCATGATTCAACTAGCCCATGAATCTCATGCATAATACACTATGAGCACTATACATGTTTTGGGAGCAGTATTTAACACCGAGTAGGTTTGGGGCCCAGGTTTTGCCTTAAATCTCATAACTACATGCCACCGTAGGACATGATGGGACCTCCCTTGTGACTATCCCCTTGCCCAAATATGCCTTTTCATGAGTGATATCATTCCTTTCATGGTTCTACACTTGGCAAGGTATGAACGCCCTTCCCACTAGGGTTACAGGTCAAGCTCCATGTGTGCTCGTATGGGGTATGTCGGTTGTAAGAATCTCCCACTGTTCCTCATGATTTATGCATGTTTATGATTATGTATATTGGCTCAAGTCATGTTCAATAAATCTTTACTCTTATGATTATGATTACAGTTATATTATGAATGTTTTAAAAATCTTAAGCCTTATGTTATATTACGATATTTATGTTATGAGAATGTTCTCCTACTCTTATGATCATTTATGAGCTTTTATTTATATTTTAAATATCCGTTTTACTTACCTTGCATACTCTGTACATTCCACGTACTGACTGCATACCTTCTATGTTGTATCGTTTCATGATACAAGATCCGGCTCTCAGGTTCATCTCCACTAGTAGTCCGTTTTAGAGTTAGCTATTAGCCCTTTTGGTGAGTCCTCATGTTTCAAGGGTCATATGTTCAAAAATTAATGTTCCTTTTGTTTCAGTTTTTGCCGGGTTAGTTGGGGATGTCATCCCATCAACCCACCTGTCATGATAGAGGCTTTCAGACTAATTATAGTACTCAGCTGATATGTATTGTTAGTATGTTCCGCTTATCATGCTATATTATGTTGTGTTTATGTTTTCTCTATGTTGTATGTTCAGTATTCCATTTTAAGTGACATGAAGTTAGATGAATGTTTATGCTATGGGTCGACTTGGAGTCTCTCGGGGCTCCTTATCCCGTGTTACAATTTAGGCCTACATTTCGGTCGTGACAAACTTGGTATCAGAGCAATAGGTTTGAAGTGTCCTAGGGTGTCTGAAAGCCGCATTAAGTAGAGTATTTTTCATGGGTGTGAAGCGCGCCATACTTATGAGGAAAAGGCTATGAGACATTTAAGAAATGTTCCCTTCTTTCATAATCTATGTCGTGTGATGAAAAGTCTTTCTATCCTTCTAATTTGTGCTATTCGCGATTGTAGAATCATGGCTCCTCGAAGAATGAATGGTAGGAGAACTAGGAATGGTGAAGGCCATGAGGATGGCAACAACAATAGGAACCAGCAGGCCCCACTAGTTCAGGAGCACCAGGCATCAAAGCCAGTTGCCCATCTTGAGTTTCAGGCAACTATCCAGATGCTTGCGCAGGCCTTGACTGTCATGTCAATCAACAGGCTTTTTATGCATGTTCCACAAAATGGAAACGTGGCGGCAACTCGAGTCGGAGATTTCTTGAGGATGAATCCATTGGAGTTCCTTGGGTCCAAGGTGGATGAGGATCCGCATGAATTCATCGATGAGATTCTAAAGATCACCAAGTTTATGGGGGTGACAAATGGAGAGTGCGTTGATTTGGCCTTCTATCAGTTGAAAGGGGTGGAACATATATGGTTCAAGCAATTGAGAGATGGTAGGGCAGTTGGGGAAGGCCCTATAAGGTGGGAAGAGTTTCATGCGACATTTCTAGATCGGTTCTTCCCTCGTGAGATGAGGGAATTGAAGGCGACCGAGTTTGTAAATCTAAAGCAGGGTGATATGTCAATTTAGGAGTACGCTTTGGAGTTCACCCGCTTATCCAAGTATGCACTAGAGTTAGTGGAAGACCAGAGGGTTTGAGTAAGCCGATTTGTGCATGGAATGGCGGACTACCTGGATAAGGATTGTAGGATCAACATGCTGCATCAAGATATAGATTTTCCCCGCATAGTGTTGCATGCCTAGCAGATGGAGTCAGTTTATCGGAGGAAGAGAGAGGCCAAGATGGATAGGTGAGACAATTATGGGATTTCTCAAGATAGATCAGGGAGGCGGGGTGGATAGCGCTAGCAGTCTCAGCACAGGTCTTTTTCTCCAACACTATAATCAACCAGTACACAATTTAGATCACGAGGGGATCAGAGGGGCAGAGCTTCAGATTCGAGAGGCCAGGGTAGCATGCAGATAGAGTACACTTTCCCAACTTGTGCGGGGTGCGGCAAGAATCACCTAGGAAGGTGCCTAGTTGGCGAAGATGCTTGTTTCAGGTGTGGCAAACCCGAACACTAACTTAGGGATTTCCCTTCGGCCAGATTAGGGGGTGGTGGAGCCCGTATGCTAGCTACTAGTTTAGCTACTCCAGCAGCACATGCCTCTTAGCAGAGTGCCTCTACTAGTTCAGCTGGCGGTCAGCGCCAGAACAGGTTGTATGCCCTTGCGACCTGTCAGGAGTAGGAAACTTCACCAGAGGTGGTTACTAGTATGTTACGAGTGTTTCATCTTGATGCTTATGCTTTGTTAGATCCCGGGGCTACCTTTTCTTTTGTGACACCTTATATTTCTAGTAGCTTTGTAGTTAGTCCAAAGATTCTGTCAGAACCATTTTCAGTTTATACTCCTGTTGGTGGTTCGGTTGTAGCTAGGAGTGTGTATAGAAGATGCCCAATCACCATATTGCATAAAGTTACCTCCGTAGACCTTGTAGATTAAGCTATGACTGACTTTGATATCATTCTTGGCATGGATTGGTTGTATGAGTGCTATGCTTCTTTTAATTGTACAACCCGTGCAGTGGAGTTCCGCTTTCCGGGTGAGTCAGTCTTGGAGTGGAAGGGTAGTTCTACCGTTCCTGTGGGTCATTTTATTTCCTATCTTAAGGATAGAAAAATGATCTCCAAGGTTTGTATATATCATCTAGTTAGGGTGAAGGATGTTGAGTCCGAGACCCAATTATCCAATCAATTCCAGCGGTGCGTGAGAACCCAGAAGTATTCCTAGATTATTTACTAGGTGTTCCTCCCGAGAGGCAGATTGATTTTGATATTGACCTTCTTCCCGACACGCAACCTATATCTATCCCTTCTTACAGAATGGCTCCAACCGAGCTAAAAGAGCTGAAGGAATAGCTGAAGGACCTATTAGATAAGGGTTTTATTAGACCGAGCAAGTCTTCATCGGGTGCGCTAGTCTTATTTGTCCGAAAGAAGGATGGTTCCCTTCGGATGTGCATTGACTATCGGCCATTGAACAAATTCACCGTCAAGAACATGTATCCTCTACCCAGGATTGATGATTTATTTGACCATCTTCAGGGTGCCAATTGTTTCTCAAAGATAGATCTCAGATCTGGGTATCATCATCTCAGAGTTCAGGAGTGCGATATCCCGAAGACAGCCTTCAGGACGCGGTATGGTCACTATGAGTTTGTAGTTATGTCTTTTGGACTAATGAATGCTCCTACAGGTTTTATGGACCTGATGAACAGGGTGTTCGAACCATATTTGGATATATTTGTGATCGTTTTCATTGATAACATCCTTATATACTCTCGAAGCGAGGAGGAGCATGCCGCTTATTTGAGAGTAATGCTTCAGACTCTCAAGGATCGTTAATTATATGCCAAATTCAGAAAGTGCAAGTTTTGGTTGAACTCCGTTGCATTTTTGGGCCATGTGGTATTAAGTGAGGGCATAAAGGTAGATTCTCAGAAAATCGAGGCGGTGAAGAATTGGCCTAGAGTGGTGAATCCTTTAGATATTTAGAGTTTCTTGTGTTTAGCTGGATAGTATAGGAGATTTGTTAAGGATTTCTCATCTATTGCAACACCTTTGACAAAATTGACCCAGAAGAAGGTGAAATTACAATGGTTTGAGGCTTGTGAGAAGAGCTTCAAGGAGTTGAAGACTCGACTTCAACATCGGTGTTAACTCTCCCGGAGGGTACTGATGGTTTCGTGGTGTATTGTGATGCTTCAAGAATTGGACTTGGGTGTGTATTGATGCAACGTGGGAAAGTAGTAGCATATGCCTCTAGACAGTTGAAAAGTCCATGAGAAGAATTAGCTGACCCATGATCTTGAATTGGCCGCGATGGTGTTCGCATTGATGATATGGCGACTGATCTTGGGCATAATTGCATGCCCAAGTGCTACTTTATAACTCAATTTAGTCTTGTTTATCTACTTATTTTTATACATTTTCATGTGATTTTATATAAATGTGAATATATGTACTAACCAACATGATTAGTCCTTGTTTTTTTAGGTTTAAAATGAATTTGAGGAACTAAT
>JACEIK010010745.1:24222-37588 GCA_018107945.1 Datura stramonium
AAGTTTAAAGGATAGAATCCTTACCTCCTCCCTTGAATCCAACCATTAACAAAAGGTAGTATATATTCATCTAAGTACTCCTCCGAAAACGAAGAAAAAAAACATCATAAACATTCTTCAAAAACGAAGCAACAAGACTCACCGATGGGTCTCTTCAACTTTGCAATGATCTTCTTCACTTGGCTTCAATTTTTGTTAGATGATTTGCCTTCATTTATCTTAGTTTTTGGCTGTAAAATACAGAGAGAAGTGTCCCCTAATTAGGAAGCTCAAATTTGGATAGGAATGATATGATTTGAGCAGCAAACAACTTAAATAAATAGGGGTAGGGCGGTGGAGGCGCTAGGGCGTCATGCCCGCGTCACCACTCGTGATGGTTCGGTAAAATGCCGATAACTTTTTACTATGAACTCCAATTGACAATAGGTTTGATGTTCTAAAAACTAGACTAAAAGACCTTTAATTTTATAGGTCGTGGGGCTCATAATTCATTATATACTTGGAGATATGGCCGTTTAAAGTTGATCCTTACTTATGAACTTCACATACTCTTTTTTCTTTTTATCGTACACATTTCCCTTGACACCTACGACCAATATACAACCCGTACTTTCTGTAAGCTAGCATAAAACATCAAATAATTACCAATAAAAATTTCGGGGTGTTATAGATATGCTTCATGAGCAAGTCTAACGATATGCGCATATGAGACAATACCTGGTCATGTTTTTCTTCCTTCCTTCATTGGTCCGTAGTCAAACCAATAGCATATGTACCAACCGCTGCTTTTTCTTCTAGGGTGTTCCATGCTCTGTTTCTTTTGGTACCTCTATCTAGAATAGTGATAGCTTGCTCCAAGGTGTGGCTCATTAGTGCTCCTCCCGCCACTCTGTCTACTACAGCTTTAGTATTGTTGTTCAAGGATCTATAGAAAATCTCCAACAAACTATCATCAGGAATTTTGTGGTTCGGGCACTTGGTTAACATCCTATTGAACCTCAACTAGGTTTCATGAAGTGCCTCAGTCTTCAGTTGTTGGAAATTATAAATTTCATCCTTAAGCTGCAGCATCCTGGAGGGTGGAAAGAATCTCTCTAGAAAAGCTTTATTGAGCTCCCTCTAGTTGGTAATGGAGTCGTTGGGAAACTCCGAAAACCATGAAATGGCCTCCCTAGAAAGAGAAATGGGGAAGAGTCTTAGCCTCATAGCATCCTGGCTGACTACGGGTGACTTGTACGCCATGCATATTCTAATAAAGTTCATCAGGTGCAGGTTGGCATCATCAGCTGTGTTACCACTAAACATGCCCTTCATGTTCAATAATTGGATCATGGTGCTAGTGATGTCAAATTTTGCCCCAAAAGGCAATTGTGGTGGTACAATAGCTCTGGTTGACCCAACTTCATCAATGTATGGGTCAGCCTCATCGAAGAATTGAGGGGCATATCTCTCGCCTCTGTTTCCCCATCCATGATGACCAGCGTTGAAAACACTCATCTCGAACATCCTTCACATCCTGAAGTGTAGCATACTGAGCTAGTTTGGCTTGCATTGCTTCTTCTGCTATATAGGCATCTCTCTATTCTTGGTTCTCTATTCTTCGCAGTGTTATTTTGAGTTCAGGATCCAAAGGAATCAGGGGTTTTCCACTCCGACTAGTACTTGGAATTCACAAGCGACAACTTGTGGATATCCAAAACCAAAAAAAAAGAAAATGTAACTCAGGAAATAACAATCACAAGTTAAATACAAGCAATTAATCTAATCTTAGTCATATTCCCTGGAAACAGCGCCACTTTTGATAATGCTAGAATCACACTCCCTGAAAAAGTATGAATCAGACATTGTCAATAAATAACCCAACAAAGAGGTTGGAGGCGAACTCATAGGGAATAAGGTAAGATCTAGACTAATGCTGGTACTTAAACTTTTTGGTAACTTATCTTCAAATTAGGGGGTTTCAAAGAAAAACAATATTAAAGCAAGATTATAATTATGGTTGTTATCAAGATTTGCAAATAACTAGGGTAGGTATTCCCCATGGGTTCATAACTACTTCAGGTATACACACATGAACAATCCCAATGCTTACTTGTAGAACTAATAACTAGGGTTCATCCATACGACTGGTTCGTCCCTATTAGATGACTATACTCAATCACCGAGTCAAGTTTCATGAGCGATTTCTTTCTAACCGTTACCAATTTGTCGCAAATTTAACTATCATGTGACCACAGCTCAAGTTAATACAATGATCATAATAATCAAGGATTTTGTTGTAATTCTCTTTTCCTAATCTCTACTTCTCTAGGTTCAACCAAGTAAAGAATTCGGGCAAGTCCTAATGTTGTACATCGTTAAGAAATGTTTAAAGATGAAGAGAATACAATACAAGCATTTAGCATTGATTTTGAATCACTTTTCTGTAACCCTATTTCATTAACCCACCATGGTTCCCATAACCCTAGATGTGGAGTTTTTAGCTTCTCATGATTGTAAGATTATATTTTACGTTCATAGACAAACACATAATTAAATACTTACAATAATAATTGGAACAAAACCTGCTTTGAATATCAATGAACAATCTCAAGAACAATTGATAAAATCAAGTGTTGATCCTAAGAATTGCTCTCCAACACTTGATAAAAATTCACAAATAATATTTTTCACATGTCTCCTACCTTCTTTCTTGCTTTTTCTGCTAAAAAAAAACATAAATGGTATTTATACAAACATTAGAAACCTTTTCCTAAGATAACAGGGAATATTCCATATCTGGCGCCGGTTTGACTCATGACTAATCGTACAACCCATAATAGGATTGTACGGGTCGTACCTGCCTCACTTACATCCCTTGGCTGCTGTAGATTTGTCTACGTGTTGGTAGCTAGTATGACTCGTACCATGGTCCTACGAGTCGTACAATCCATCTGTGGCTTGGCCATAAGAACTCTGACATCTTGTGAAGTTTTTCCACAACTCATGGTATGGGTCGTAAGTGGTTGTTACTGTCACGCCGCACCTTGGGAGGCATGATTGGCACCTATGCCACACGGGTATCTGTGCTGACCTGGCTGGGAATATATATCTCTGGTGCTTACTAGCGACTCAAAAATCAAGAAAACAAACTGCTATATCTCGATTGTAAATATAGCCTCAGGCTGACAAGGCCACACAACAGCTTTAAAAGAAAGCAGTTGATCCAGCCAACACAACACTAAAAGGGATCCTATACGGGCTGACAAGACCACCATGTTTTCTAAACATGCAGTTATATTAGGCCCCACACGGCCAACAATGAACCACTAACTGAAGATTGTAGTCTGCAAGCCTCTAAGAGTGAAAATATTGGTCGGGACAGATTCAAATAAAATACAGGTAACCTCTACAACCTGGCAACCTCGAATGAAAGGAGCTGGCCGATATGCTGACTTTGAATAGCTGCTCACGGAGGTCCTAAACCCTATCTGTCTAAACTTGCAGATAAGTATGCAACCCCCATAATTGGGCGTTAGTAAAATATGTACCGAATATGTAAGGCAGTATAAATAGCTGAATAGAACATGATAAAGACTGGAAGTAAGTAACAAGAGGAGGCAGAAGATAACCTATAAGCTTTCTTATCCATAACCTGCATCTAGTAAATCACTACATGTATAAGAGCTGAAATTGTAAAACTATACATTCATAGAATGTAGCTAGAGAGGAAGCATACAAAAAAGAAGCTAACGTGGCTCCCTATAAACGCAACACAGTAATAACCTACCTGGGCCCCCATAAGCCTCGCTAGGTGCAAATCAGTCTGTCTACCACTATTGGTACCCCTTAAACTCTGCAAGTAACTGTAACTGAATATACTTGGTCTCTAAAGACTATGCCAGAGCCATCTGGGCTCCTACAACTATTTCTAAACCATCTGGGCTCCTCTAACTATATCTGAGCCATATGGGCTCCTATAATTATATATGAACCATCTGGGCTCCTGTAAGTGAGTATGAGCCTTCTAGGCTCCTATAACTGAGTATGAGCCGTCTGGGCTCCTTGAACTGAGTATGAGCCATCTGGCCTCCTGTAAATGAGTGTAAGCCGTTTGGGCTCCTATGACTGAGTATGAGTCGTCTGGGCTCTTATAACTGAATGTGAGCCATCTCGGCTCCTGTAACTAAATATGAGTCGTCTGGGCTCCTGTAACTGAATATGATCCATCTGGGCTCCTTAGGCCTAACTTGGTCGCTACTCTTACACGCCCCTGAACTGGTCCATATAGCTGCCAACATGCATAGTCTGTGTGTCTTCACATAGCTAGAGGGTTCTAGTAGTGATCACAACCTCCGTCGACTTAGACAGAAAAGGTCGAGGTCCAAGTGACCTAAGCAATAGTCTGAATGTCATTCTGAGGCAAGGGTAACTCATAAGCTATCCATAAGGTCACAGGTGACCAACTATGTAGTTCCTCCATTGAGGACAACTGTGGGGCTACTACAAAACGAACGTGCTCCTAAGTAGCCAGTCCTAACTCTCCACAGATAGCTTACAATAATTCTTAGACTGAAGGTAATATTTTTCTAACATGGTTCTAGTCCCTTAGACCTTAACTTGGTCTGTTAAGATTTCATATATTTTCATTGGGCGATTCCTATAATCGTAGGTAAATCTATCTGGACTTAGCCACTCTCGGCAACCTGTACTTGAGTATCTTATAAGAGAAGGATGGGGCGTTGGCCCCGCATTCAACCACTGATAAAGTTCCCTTCTTAGGGTACCCACGAGTCTATTTGACTTGTACAACTAGGATGACATCTTGGACGACCTGTATGGAAAGCACTAAGTCGATTGAAACTAACCATCACTAGTAGTAGCTAACTAGATGGCAGCCTGTCAGTCATTTCACTAGACAACCCTTGTTCCGCTGACTCTAAGGTGTGACCATCCTATTGAAATTCCTGTCCCTTGAGGCGTTAAGTTATGCCAACGGCCTCGGGGTGAGCCTTATTGACAATACAGACATCGAATTGAAAGTTACATTACCCGGCTGCTCCCGATACTGTCCATCTTACCAAATCAGGCCAAATAGCCAACCATAAACTTCAAAGGCCTTAGCATGATAGCAAGACACACGAATCCTACAAATGCAGTGGACAGAAGAATCGAGGAGTTTCTATGACGCTTAACATATTCTTTCCCGACAAGGGATACTGCAATATACTCTTAATACGTCTTTTAGCAGCTAACCACAATATATATATAATCATAACCTACAAATAGAAGCTAATCACAACATACGTGATCCTTATCTACTAGCAGTATCTAATTACAACATGTAGGATCGTTATCTCTGTTCAAGAACATAGGTCGTATCATTATACGACGAGAATAACATGCCGAAGGGATAAGCCTTAACATACCTCGAATGTCGATTCTCATTTATCTAATTAGTTCCACATTTTAGCTAGAGATTCCGTTCAATTGTAGCCCTTACGCTGAGAGATTAGGGCTATTTTCAATACTGAGACTTCGACAAAACACAATATCTTTCTATATTAATAATTAAAATACAACTCCATTTAATTCAGCCAAAAACTCACAATTTATCTAGAGTTTAGAAGGGATAAATGCTTGCCTCTCGTCTGTGTCCGCTTAGGACTAAACTTGAAGTACTTTTGAGAACTTTTACTTGACGGGATTCCGATACACCGAGCGAATTTTCAAGAAATAACTCCATAGAGATGCTCCTCGTAGGCCTAGAACACAATACGCAAGATGAATTTGCATTTGGATGGAGTTTGATGGCTTAATTTGATGAAAATTAGGCGAAATTTCCGTTTGTTCTATGTTCTTGGCTTAGGGACCTATTGCAAAATGAATTCTCAACTTCACGCTTCACTATATATGCACATTGAGGTGATGGGCAAGGGGCGCCACCCATCGCGCCAGGAAAGGGTGTGTCGCGCGCCGGCCATAGTGGCAGACAAGGGTGTGCCTGGCATCGGCCATAGCGCAAAACTAGCTGGCACGGCATGGACACCAAGGCGCCTGGCCCCTGGCCCTGGCCTCCTACTCGCTCGATGCCACATTCTGTATTCATCCCCCATGCCTTTTCCCGCATGCGTTGTACTTCAAAGCTCTCAACATATGCATGCACGTTTCCATTAAATGATAGAAACTTATGAGGTGTAACAGTTACGAACTGTAGGTTCCACTCGTACCAAGAGACTGCCTTGTGCAAATTTCCCTGACAATTTTCATGACTCAAATTACGGCCCGTAAAATCTTGGTGTGGCTTGTTTTGAGGGTCGTACTTTGATTTCCTCTTATTTCACCAGGATTCTCAGTAACTCGTACAATCAAGGTATGACTCGTATTGAGATTTGTACTTAGCTGATTTTCTGCACTTTTATGCATCTTTTGCACATTTTTGCTCCAACACCTATTTTCCCTGAAAATAAAGTAAAAGTACCTCATATCCATATAAACATACCTAAGTTCATGCTATTTTCTTCGTTTTAAGCGTCGAAAGTTTTGTAAACTCACAGCACATCACCTGTGTCTGTGCCACGCCCGACCAGTGCGCCAATTTTGTGCCAGCGCCCAAAAATTCTAGAACTTTTATGAAATACCTCAATACCATGGAGGTTTTTCCCCGCATTGAGAAATGTGAAACAGAGGTGGTCCTTCAACGACCAAAATTTGCAATCTATAAATAGGACATTTAGTCATTTTATTACATTATCACGATTTTTAAATTAGAAAATGCAGAGAAGCAATGGGAGAATGGAAAAAACTCTATCTAGGGTTCTTTCTCTTTATGTTTTCTTTTCTTCTCTTGTAATGACATGACTTCAAACATATTTTTGACTTCTTGTATGAACATGAGTGGCTAAAACACTTCTTTTAGGGTTGAGGCTACAAAACATGATTGTAATTGTTCAATTAAATAGTTGGTTCAAGTTTTCATGGTTTTTTGTCATGCATTCTTATTTGTTTATCATTTTATATACTTAATCACCATTGAAATGCATGTGTTAAGCTTAGGCAAAAACTAAAAGGAAAAAAACCTAGGTTGGAACTTGGAATGCAAGAAGTAAGTTCAAGTCTTTAAGATTTGATTCGCGGTTAGGATAGAAATTACCTAATTCTCCTTACTTGGTTAATAGATGGGACGATAGCTAGACACTTAGGATTAAATTGTCACATCATCGCTCATAGAAGTAGTTGTAAAGTTAATTACGGGTTAAATATTTTTGAGGTTCGAAAGTCCATAACCAAGGGCATAAAACTCGTGAACCACTCCACGTAGATAATTTCTCATGAACTAAGTTGTCAAATCCCCGCTACACGATGTAGTTTTGAGGCTATTTCATCTGTGTTTAGAGGCTCGAAAGACCATGCACATTGCAATTGTTTTGTGAGACAACAAATGAAATTTCATACTTAAATCAATGTGAATGTAGCATTCCATGATTGTTTTACCTTAACCCTGGATTCTTCTAATTATTGTTTTTCGAATCATTTTGGGATCAGCACTTATATTTAGTAACAAATTACAAATCATGAAAAACGAACACTTTTTGAATTTGAATTAACACTTCAATTTGTAAATTTACTAAAAAGACTAGTCCCTGTGGGTTCGACATCTCGCTCATAAGAGTCACTGTATTACTTGTACGACCATGTGACCTTGCATGCGCCGGAGTGCAAACACCTTTGAAGTACTCGCCCAGGCTTCTGGTGCTCGTACTTTACCTGCTGACAGTTCAAGCACTGGGCAACATAATCAACAATGTCCCTCTTCATTCTGCCCCACCAATAATGTATCTTTAGGTCATGGTACATTTTAGTAACCCCTGGATGGATAGAGTACCTCGAGTTGTGAGCTACTACATGGATGGTTTTAATTAGATCATTAACTCGACGAACACACACCTGCCTCTTTATCCTCAAGACCTCTTCCTTATCTAGCACTACTTCCTTAGCCTCCCCCTGCACAACGTTGTCTCAAATCTTTCTCAGCTTCGCATCCTCAAACTGTCTGATAAAAGTCTCATCAAGCTATTCGCCCGTGTCTAGACTTCTCTATCCATCGGTCACTAAGTAGCTTCCAAACAAGCTAAGTTGTCCATACTCCTAGCCTTCTGGTTCAAGGCATCGGCCACCACATTTTCCTTCACTAGGTTATTCAAGATCGTCACATCATAATCTTTAAGTAACTTCATCCATCTCCTATGTTTCAAGTTGAGGTCTTTCTGGGAGAACGCATATTGCAGGTTGTGATGATTTGTGAATACCTCGCAACAGTCCCCATATAGGTATGTCTCCAGATTTTTAGGGCGAACATCATTGCTGCTAACTTAAGGTCATGTGTGGGGTAATTCTTCTCATGCACCTTTAACTACCTTGATTCATAAGTGATAACCTTTCCTTCCTGCATTAACACAACACCCAATTCAAATTGTGAGGCATCATAATAGACTGCAAAATCTTTTCCTTCCACCAGTAGGGCCAGGATTGGCACCATGGTTAGCAAGGTTTTGATCTTTTAAAAGCTCTCTTCAAATTCCTTAGACCATTAGAAAGGCACATCTTTTTGAGTCAACTTTGTCAATAACAAGGTAATGGATGCAAATCCCTTCACCAACAAACGGTAGTAACTAGCCAGCCCCACCAAACTCTGAATCTTGATCACCGTAGTAAGTCTAGCCCAATTTCAAACCGCCTCGACCTTCTTTAGATCCACCTTAATTCCTTCCTTGGAGACAACATGCCCTAAAAGAGATACCAACTCCAGCCAAAATTCACATTTGGTGAACTTGGCGCACAACTGTTTCCTCTTCAGTAGCCCCAATACATCCTCAAATTATTCTCATGTTCCTACTTAGTCATAGATTATACCAAGATATCATCAATGAACACGATTATAAACGAACAAGATAAGGTTTAAAGATACCATTCATCAAGCTCATGAACATTGTTGGAGCATTAGTGAGTCTGAAAAACATGACTAGGAACTCATAATGTCCATACCTAGTCCGAAGAGATGTCTTGGGGATATCCTCAGCACTAATATTCAGCTGATGATAACTCGACTTTAGGTCAATCATGGAGAACACTGTTGCTCCCTGTAACTGATCAAACAAGTCATCTATTCAAGGGAAAAGATATTTATTTCGGATGGTTTCCTTATTCAACTGGCGGTAATAAATGCACATCCACATACTACCGTCCTTTTTCACAAACAATACCGCAGCACCCCATGGAGAGACATTTGGGCTGATAAACCCCTTACTAAGCAATTCTCGTAATTGCTCCTTGAGTTTTCTCAATTCAGCCGGTGCCATTCTCTATGGCGAATCGAAATGGGTCTAGTCCCTAGCTCTAAATATATATAGAAATCAATATCGCGGTTCGGTGGCATGCCAGGAAGATCCGCGGGATACACCTCTAAAACTTCACAAAATACCGAGACCGACTCTATGGAAGGACCCTTGGAACTGGTATCTCGAATATGAGCTAGATATGTTGAACACCCCCCTGTCTATGAATTTACGGGAATGAACATAAGAATGATTTTCTTAGGAGCAGGGCTACAATTCCCTTTCCACTCCAACCTGGATGACCCTGGGCCTGATATAGTGACG
Source organism: Datura stramonium (assembly GCA_018107945.1). NCBI lineage: Eukaryota > Viridiplantae > Streptophyta > Magnoliopsida > Solanales > Solanaceae > Datura > Datura stramonium. The sequence goes on from JACEIK010010745.1 coordinate 33,861, forward strand.
GTCTTAGAATGGCAATCCAGGATGGCATGCTAAGGAGATAAGCAACTTATCCCCAGAATCACATCAAAATCTACAATTTCCAAGATCACTAAATCTACCAGAGTATCAAACCCCATAAAGTCAATGATGCAATCACGACATACCCTGTCCACCACCACAAAATCCTCAATAGTAGTAGACACATGGATAAGAGTATTAAGTATATCACAAGCAAGATCCAATCCCAAAGCAAACTAAGAAAATGTATAGGAAAAAGTAGAACCCAGATCAAACAAAGCCATAGCCATTTTGTCGGACACAAAAATTGTACCTGTGATAAAAATGTTAAAAGCTCTGACTCAGGCCCACCCAGGAATACATAGAAGTGAGGTTGACTACCCGCCTGAGAACTGCCCTTGTTGGGCTATGTAACCACTCTACCGGACTAAATACCACCCCTTCCGGTCTAAGCACCTCCTCTACCAGTCTGGGTGCCACCTCTAACCACTAGCTGACTGCCCCTCCTTAACTGGGGGTGATCCCTACTGAATGCAGTCCCTCCTCTTCTGATAGGGGCCGAAGCTCAAGGAGCTGAGTGTGGAACAATCTTCCCAACCTATCCAAATATGAGACACCATCTGCGGATGTGACCATACTCTCTACAATCGTGACAAACCTTCTCAATCTCCGATCTCTAAGATGGAGCTGAAGAAATAAGACAAGCCCTGAAATCTGAGCAAACTATTTGGTTACCTCTGATTGTACCTGCTGTTCATGGAGTGGTACCTAATGGACCCTCAGCTGACACCTGCATAGCAAACTAATGTCGCCCAAAAACATTCAAGGGCACGTGGTTGCCAACTAATAAAGGACTAGAAGTTCCGATTATCAATCCCTTAGAGACTTTTCAGTTCAATCATTTAACGTTACTTCTTTATTTCGCTACTATATCAAACAACTGAAATAGGGAATGGTTTAGATAATTAAACCACTAAAAAATTTAAATATGAAATTAACTAAAGATCATTGCAAACTTGGTTTTACTTTAGATGACGATGAAAATCAAGGGTAATGGCACTGCTGCTTCAAGTTGAGTTTCCAAGACGTGATTACGCTATAACGATGCTTCCTATCGTCGGTAATTGCAAGTTACTATCTCATTCCTTTCCACTCTCCCAAGCATCCAAAAAATATCTCATAAACCCTAATATCTATATCCCTATGGTTGTAGCAGAAACATAAAACGATGGTTATGCCTTCTTGATTTCAACTAAATAGGGTTGAAGGAAATTTCCTTATACTCAACAACAACTTCTATCCTCTCACCAATGGGTTCAAGGGTCTTTGAATTCCTGTTTTATATTTACGTTTAACCCTTTCATTTCCCTTTCCAAGTTCAACTGAAAGCCAATAGATTTATTTACAAGTTGATCAGACTATTGAATAAGCAATTATAACATGTAAATATAAACAACCATTAAAGAAGAATCAAAGCTAGCATAAATTAGTCTTTCAGAGTTCAACTATCCACCATGGACAAAACCCTAGAGTATGAGTTTGGCCATTCATAGACAAGAGAAAAAAAAACAAAGACTTAATCATCATCAAATAAAGAAGAAATGAAGAAACCTAAGTAGAAACTTGTCTCTCCTTCAAAGCTACATTACAACCATCAACGAATGAAATATGTATGTAAAAGTGATCCAAAGAATCCTAACAAATGATCTAGAGGCTATATTTTATTTGAGCCTTCAAGTGACACTTCTGCCCTCAAGTACTTAGCTTTAAAATCAGCAAATTCTGTTCTGGAATAGGCCTAGCGCTACCACCTCCATAGCCCCAAATTGGGCTCAAGTTTCCTCTGAAATTTAGCGCCGAGCGACCAACCCCATCTATAGCACCAAGGAGTTAGCCATATTTCAACACATTTGGATCATCTGGGCGCCCCACGCCACTCATAGCCCCTGAGTGTTAGTCAAATTTCTTTGCTCTAGAACCTCTCTGGCACCTAGCCCAATCTATAGCATTAGAATTTTGGGAAATTTCTCTAAGACTGGAAGGCTCTAGGGTGCCTCTCATCTCGCCAAGGTGTTGAATGAAACATCTTCTGATGTTTGGGACCTAGCGCCCAGCGCCAACTATATCCCCAGCTTTGGTGCATATTTCACTATAGTTTAGAACCTGGCACCTGGCGCCAGCCATAGCCCCAGGTCCTTCTTCTCGCACTCTCTCATCTTGACTCCTTGGGCTAATTCGGGTCTTTTTTCCTTGGTTTCTTGCTCAAAACATCTCAAATCATTTTTTAAATTATAAAACACACAAACATATGAATCTATGCATTCCTAAGGATTATGAACCCAAACAGGGCAAAATATGGACAAAAATGTTACACCCCGTAAGTTTCTAACGTTTATTCGGCCTATTCATATGTTGGTTAAGAGTTTTAGAGTGTCATATGTACGAGGAAAGGGCTCGGGGAAAGTCCGAACAAGTGAAAATTTGGGATTTCATGCGAGGAGGCCAAATAAAGTTGCCCAGAGGGGCAAAGTGGCACAGAGCAGCCCTCTCCGCGTTACCCAAAGTGGCACGTAGCAGAATTAACGCGACCGGCAGAGTGCCACGTTGCCTTGTCTTCCACCTCAAGTATATAAAGGCCTCACACTTAGATGTTAATTCATTATTCATATATCCTCGTCCAGCAGAGATAAGAACAAAGGGAAACTATTTAAAATCATTCGATTACGACGCTAAACGCCGTCCAAATCTAAATTAACTACGGGTAGTGAAGTATAAGGCTGCAGAGAGCATCGTTGCAGAGTTATTTTCATAAAATATGCCCAGCAAATCATCGTCCCGCCGAGCTTAAGTTGATGGAGTTGTTCCAAACTATTTTTTATATGATCACATGCCTAAAGTAAGTATTTCTCCCTTCTAGATTCTCGACAAATTATGAGTTTTTGATCATCTTTCGATAAGTTTAAGTATAGTCAGTATATATACATATAAGTCATTGTTTTCTTCGAATATAGTAATAAAGTAGTCGTATTCTTCCGTTAATATGATTACAGTTGAGAAGGGCAGTTGAGCACGAGCCGAAACTTTCCAGTTAATCGGTAAATAGCGAACAAGGTATGTTAAGGCATTTTCTTTTGGCAAGTTAGTTTTTTCAGCATAATAGTCCAGTATGAATTCCAGTAAAGCATGTTAGAAGTATGTTATCATGTCTACTTGTTGTTGTTTGTTGAGGATCGTATTTGTATTTTTTTGGGATGGTTTACACCTGTATAGTTTTTGTGACCACCCAGGGTTAATAGCTGTGTCGCCGCCCACCATAGGCGAGGATACGCCGCTCTACGAAGCGGCATGCCTTCCGCAAGGGACGAAGATGGGGATCCAGATCCTCATATGCCGTGGTTGGCCTTATACACACCCCCGCCGAGCGTTTACGCCCGAGGTGTAGATATCAGGAGTCCTTCGGACTCAAACACAACTATAGTCAGGGGCTGAAAGGGCCCAGCTGCAGACCCAGGGGATCGGCAGGACGCTTATAGCTTGTAGTTGACTCAGTATAACCTAGATAGGGGTATATAGATTGAGGTGTACTCACTAGTGCTAATGGGGGCCCAGGTGGGTTATTCTGTGCTGATTGTCTCTTCCAACTGATGTGGGCCAGGTATGGTTTATGTTTGCTTTAGTTACTTATAGTTAGACAGTAAGACGCCTCATTTGTCAGGTATGACCCCTACCCT
>JACEIK010010748.1:30998-41049 GCA_018107945.1 Datura stramonium
CATAAAACATTATTTGTTTGGTTGTCTACATTCATAGAGATATCATTCACTAACAATTAGGTTAATTACTACCGTAGTTCAGTCCCTGTGGGATCGATACCTGGCTTGAAATAAAGCCACTTTACTACTTGTACGACCACGTGCACTTGCGTGTAGTTTGATCCGAACAGAAGTCATTCTAGAAGGGTTTGGGGATACAGGTTAATCTGAGTACAACTTTTCATCCCCAGACAGATGTCCAGGCTGAGCCATGATTCGGAAACTCGAGGATATGTTATGGGAGCTTTGTGCTAGTCTCTAGAAGAATTTTGGATGATCACATACCTCTTATTGAGTTTCATATAATAACAGTTACCATTCTAGCATTAAGATGTCACCTTATAAGGCCTTGTATGGGTGGAAATGCAGATCCCCCATTAGTTGGTTTGAGGTAGGAGAATTAGGGCTGATTGGACCTGACTTGATACATCAGTTTGAAGAGAAAGTTAAGCTCATTAGAGAGTGATTACCGACAGCTCAAAGTCGTCAAAAATCTTACTCTGATGTATGACATAAATATTTGGAGTTTTGTATTGACAACTGGGTATTCCTGAAAGTCTCCCCTATAAAGGGCGTTTGAGATTTGGCAAGAAGGGCAAGCTTAGCCCAAGATTCATTGGGCCATACTGAATCCTTAGGAAGATAGGATGAGTTACTTACGAGCTAGAGTTGCCTCTAGGGCTAGAATTTATTCATAAAGTTTTCCATGTATCGATGCTACAAAAGTGCATAGGAGACTCTTCTCGGGTTTTTCCAGTTGAGATGCTCAGATCGCAAAAGAGTTATTGATGTTGGGCATATTCTTATGCCCATTTGCCATGTTTTTGCCCATATGTAACCTAGTTTTGAGTTCATGATACTTATCAAATGTATGAATTCATGTTTCTATGTGTCTTTTGAGCTACCAAATGTTTTTAGATGTTTTGAGCAGGAAACCAAGGAAAAAGGACCCAAAAATGGCCCAAGGTGTGAAGAAAGAAGAGTTCGCGAAAGTCGGCCTGGGGCTATGGCTGGCGTGGCGCGCCAACACTTATGCTTAATAGAAATATGCACCAATGTTGGTGCTATAGATGGTGTGGGGCGCCAAGTCCCTAACTTCATAGATGAGAATTTAACTAACACCTTGGCAAGATAGATGGCATGGAGCTCTAGAAGCATTCCAGACATAGTAAATTTTCCCAACATTCTGGTGCTATGGATGGAGTGGGGTACCATAAGGGTCCTAAAGCTCAGAAATTTGACTAACAATCTGATGCTACGGATGGAGTGGGGAGCCAAAGGTGTTTAGAAGTGCAGAAATTTGGCTAACACCTTGGTACTATGGCTGGAATTGGGCACCCAGAGCTATACTTCAGAAGAAAATTGACCCAAACTTGCGGCTATGCATGTGGAAGCATGCCAGACATTTCCTAGATGGATTTTTGCTCATTTCTAAGCTAAATACTTGAGGGAATATGCATCATTTGAAGGCTCACCTATAAATACAACATCTACGGTGTTTTTAGAATATCATTCATTAGTTTGTTTGATCGTAGAAGATTGTAAATGCAACATTTGGATGAGAGACAAGTTCTTACTTATGTTTCTTCTTTTCTTTATCGTTTACCTTGAATGATGATGATTTCTATGTTTTTTAGCTTGTCTATGAGGGATTAAACACCCCTTCTAGGGTTTTGGCCATAGTTAATGGTTGACGTTTGAAAGAATAATTAATTCTAGTTTTGATTTTTCATTAAAGGTTGTTTATATTTACTTGTTTTAATTGCTTATTCACTAGACTGATCACATTGTGAGTAAATCTATTGACTTTTAGTTGAACTTGGGAAAGGGAACCAAAGGGGTTAAAAGTAAATGTAAAATAGGAATTCGAATATCCTTTGGCCCATTAGTTGAAATTTAGAAGTTGTTGTTGAGGATGGGGATATACCCTTCAACCCTGTTTAGTTGAAATACAAGTAAGCATAATCGTCATTTCATGTTTCGCCTATGACCATAGGATATAGATATTAGGTTCATGATATAGTTCTTGGATTTTCAGGAGAGTAGCAAGATATGGGATAGTAACTTGCAACCAGCAACCTTAGGAGGAATCAACTAGCATAATCACGTCTTGAAAACTCAACCTGAAACAAAAGTGCCAATTCCCTGTATTTTCATCACCATTTGAAGTACAAACAAGTTTGCAACTGTCTTTAGTTAATTTTACATTTCAAGTTTAGTAGTTTAATTCTTCAAGTCATTCCCTATTTTATCTATTTTGTTATAATAGCAAAATAAAGAAATAACCTTAAAACAATTGATTTGACAAGTCTTTGAAAGATCGATAATGTAATACCCCGGAGAGGCCTAAGAACAGACCCGGGAGTTGAATTTGAAAAATGCAGAAAACTGACAAAAACATCACAGAACAGATGACTTAACGACTCGTGGGTGGATACTATGAGTCGTCGAAAGCAGTCGTGGAATGGGGGTTCAGGGGAGCTGTGGTGACAACGGACGGTGTAACGACTCATTGTAAGGAACAATGAGTCGTTGTTACCAGTCGTTAGAAGGACCGAGCTTAGGCTGAGGGAGAAACAACGGGGCATCCCATGGTTCGTAGTGAGGGAGAATGACACATTGTTTCAAGTCGTTACTTATGGGTTGAGGTTTCCAGTGCATTCAACTGATGGAGACCACGACTCGTTGGAAGGCACCACAATTCATGGTGAGGCTCGTGGAAAGGGAAGTCATATTGGTCAAGGAGTAGACGACAGTTGATTCAATGACCGTGGTTTGAAGTAACGACTCATCCTGACGAGTTGTGGGAAGGATTTGAGATGTGTTATGAGGCAGTGGACCCGACGACTCAATACCACGAGTCATGGTATGTTTCCACGACCCGTTGGTTAGTCGTTGGTCTGTCCGGAACAGTTTTCAGGGAAATAATTTTAAGGGCATTTCCGACTTTTTCATGCTTTTAGACCCTAAACTACGTCGTTTTGGATATTTTCTAAGTGTGATAAAAGGAGTTAAGTCCTTTATACATGCCCATTCTCATGCAAGGACTTTAGAGAGATTTTTGGGAGATTCAAGGTCTTCTTGCCCAAGTTTCCATCAATTTCTTTGTGGGTATTCAAGGAACTTTGAGTCAATCTATTTCCAGGTATGTAGGGTTTTAGAATGGTTGAAATTCTTCCCACCCCATGCCCAAATCTCAATTTAAATCATGAATCTTCCTAATCAAGTCTATGGGGTTTTACTCAAATGCATGAAAATATGGTTTCTCCTTATGGGTATGATTTAATTGAGTCTTAATTATTGAATTATGAATGATGGGCTAGTTTTATATTATTTTTCTTCAAAAATCATGTTTCAATCTTTTAAATCTGAAATGCCTATTTGATGAAAGTTCATGAAAGTTCTGATTTATGATGACTACTCTATAATTTGAGTTTATTAATGATGGAAAAGCATGATTTCTAAGTTACCCATGTTTATGAGCCTATGTGCATGTTTTTGGGAGCCATGTCTAGCACCGAGCAGCCCAGCATTCAAAGGACTACGCCGGTGTCTCATAACCATGTGCCACCATGGGTTTGTAAATGATATGATTTATTGATAATGATCCCCTCAAATGTGATATCACGCCTTATGAACGGCCCTCATATGGCAAGCCAGGGTTGGCTTTGTCCACTTGAGTGAGATAGTTGGGGCATCATGAAAGGCTCTACCATGATGGTGTCAGTTATGACGAGTCCTCCCATTGGTCCGCATGTTTTATGCATTGTTATGTTTATGTCGTGGCTCAAGTTATGTTTTGATAAAGTTTACTTATGATTATGAAAAAAAATGATTATGAATGATTTGAAAGCCTTGAGCCTTATGTTTCATTTTAAAGATGTTGATGTAAGCATGATGTCCTTCTCTTACACTATTTATGAGTTTTATTTACCTTAAAATGTCTGTTTTACTTACTTTGCATACTCAGTACATTCCACGTACTAACCGCATACTTTCTATGTTGTATCGTTTCATGATACAGGGTCCGAATCTCAGGCTCATCCTCATCCTTAGTCCATCTCAGCTTACGCTTTCAGCTTATTGGTGAGTCCTCATGTTCCGAGGCTATTTGATACACTTTCATGTTGTTTATGTTCAGTATTGGTCGGGTTAGTTGGGGATGTTGTTCCATCAACCCATCTTATGTATTAAAGGCTTTCAGACAAGTATGTAGTGCTCAGTTGTGTATATGTATAGTATTTTCTAATGTTATGCTATGATTACGTTTCCGCTATGTTTTTATCATTATCATTCCTCTTATTTGGTTGAAATTAGTTGTATGCATGAGCTATGGGTCGACTTGAGTCTCTCGGGTTCCCATGTCCTGTGTCTACAATCCGGATGTACGTTCGGGTCGTGACAAACTTGGTATTAAAGCCATAGGTTTGAAGTTTTGTAGGGTGTCTGAAAGCCGCGTTAAGTAGAGTCTTTTTCATGGGTGTGAAGCGCGCCACACTTATGACGAAGAGGCTACTAAACGTTTAGGAAATGTTCCCTTCTTTCATGTTCTATGTCGTGTAATGAAAAGCCTTCCCATCCTTCTAATTCGTGCAATTCGCGATTGCATAATTATGGCTCCTAGAAGAATCAACCCAAGAAGGAATGGAAATGATGAAGGCCACGGAGATGGAAATAACCATAGTCATCAACAAGCCCCACTTGTTAAGGAGCCCTAGGGACTAGAGCCAGTAGCCCGCGCTGAGTTTCAGGCGGCTATTCAGATGTTGGTGCAGGACTTGACCGCTCAGGCCAACCAGCAAGCTATTGTGCAGGTCCCGTAGAATGGAAACACAGCAGCGGCTCAGATTAGAGACTTCTTGAGGATGAACCCTCCTGATTTCACGAGATCAAAGGTGGATGAGGATCCACACGAGTTTATTGAAGGGATCTTGAAGGTCACTCAGCTGATGGGGTTGACAAATGGGAAATGTGTTGACCTGGCCTCTTACCAGCTAAAAGAGGTCGTTCATATTTGGTACAAGCAATAGAAGGACAGCAGGGCAGCGGGAGCGGGCCCTATCAGCTGGGATGAGTTGCACATGGCCTTTCTCGACATGTTCTTCCCTCGGGAGATGAGGGAGTTGAAGGCAACTGAGTTTGTGAACCTCAAGAAGGGAAAGATGACAGTGATGGAGTATTCGCTTGAGTTCACTCATTTGTCAAAGTACGCCCCAGAGTTAGTGATGGATTAGAGAGCGCGGGTGAGCCGATTTGTTCATGATGTGGCCGGTTATTTAGACAAGGATTCCAAGACTGCTATGCTCTACCAGGATATGGACTTTCCTTACATAATGTTGTATTCCCAGCAGATGGAGGCGGCACATGCAAGGGAGAGGAAGGTAAAGAGGGCTGGGACGAACAACCGTGGGTTTTCACACCAGACGTCTGGCGGTGGCTACCATCCATAGTTTCAGCAGAGGTCACTAGCCCCAGCACCATCATCAGCTAGTGTTCCATCTAGACCCAAGGGTGATCAGAGGAGCAAGGCTTCAGGGTCGAGGGATCATAGGGGCACCCAGTTAGAGTATACCACTCCAGCCTGCGGGAAGTGCAGCAAAAGTCACACCAGGGAGTGGCTGCTAGGGTCAGATGTCTACTATGGGTGTGGTAGATCTGGGCAGATGCGCCAAGCGTGCCCATATGCTAGACAGGGTGATGATACGAGTCGTGGACAGACCACCAGGACAGTAGCAGCTCCAGCCCGTTCTGCTCCATAGGGAGCATCGACTAGTAGAGGTGGCGGACAGCGCCAAAACCGATTCTATACCCTTGCCTCGCGCCAGGAGCAGGAGACTTCACCAAACGTGGTCACTGGTATGTTGCGTCTCTTTCATATTGATGTTTATGCCTTGCTAGATCCAGGAGCTACCTTGTCTTTTGTGACTCCTTACATTGCCAATATCCTTGGAGTTAGTCTCGAGACCTTGTTAGAACCGTTTTCAATTTCGACCCCTGTTGGCGATTCGGTCATAGCTAGACGGGTATATAGAGAATGCTCGGTCACTTTGTTGCATAAGGTTACCTCCGCAGACCTTGTTGAGTTATCCATGACTGACTTTGACATTATTCTTGGCATGGATTGGTTGTTTGTGTGTTATGCTTCAATTAATTGTAGGACCCGTACGGTGGAATTTCATTTTCCGGGTGAGTCAGTAAAGGAGTGGAAGTGTAGTTCGATGGTACCAGCAGGATGATTCATTTCCTATCTTAAGGCCAAGAAAATGATCTCTAAAGGTTGCATGTACCACCTAGTTAGGGTTAAGAATGTGGAGTCCGAGACCCCGACTATTCAATCAGTACCGGAGGTGTGCGAATATTCGGAGGTGTTTCCTAATGATTTGCCAGGTGTTCCTCCGGAGAGAGAAATTGATTTCGGTATTGATCTATTGCCAGATACGCAACCTATTTCTATCTCCCCAAAAGGATGGCTCCAGCCGAACTAAAGGAATTGAAGGATCAGTTAAAGGATCTATTGGATAAGGGCTTCATTAGACCGAGCCAATCTCCATGGGGTGCACCAGTTCTATTTTTTCGAAAGAAGGACGGTTCCCTTCGCATGTGTATTGACTATCGGTAGTTGAACAAGGTTACCATCAAGAACAGGTACCCCTTACCTAGGATCGATGATTTTTTTGACCAGTTTTAGGGTGCCTAGTGCTTCTCCAAGATTGATCTTAGTTCCGGGTATCACCAGCTCAGAGTTTGGGAGAGTGAAATGCCGAAGACCGCTTTCAGAACTCGGTATGGTCACTACGAATTTGTTGTTACGTCTTTCGGACTAACCAATGCCCCTGCAACTTTTATGGATTTAATGAACAGGGTGTTCAAGGCATATTTGGATATGTTCGTGATCGTTTTCATCGATGAAATTCTTATATACTCCTGGAATGAGGAGGAGCATGCCACTCATTTGAGGATAGTGTTGCAAACCCTCAAGGATCGTCAACTGTAAGAAAAGTTTAGAAAGTGTGAATTTTGGGTAAACTCGGTGGCATTTCTGGGTCATGTGGTATCAAGCGAAGGTATAAGGGTAGATTCCCAGAAGATTGAGGCGGTGAAGAATTGGCCCAGACCGGCGAATCCTTTAGAAATTCGTAGTTTCTTTATCCTAGCAGGCTACTACCGAAGGTTTGTCGAGGGTTTCTCATCTATTGCGGCACCTTTGACTAAGTTGACTCAGATAAAGGTGAAGTTCCAATGGTCGGATGCTTGTGAGAAAAGCTTCCAAGAGTTAAATACCCGACACACTTCAGCACCGGTATTGACTTTACTCGAGGGCACTGATGGCTTTGTAGTGTATTGTGATGCTTTGAGAGTCAGACTGGGATGTGTGTTGATGCAGCGTGGGAAGCTAATAACATATGCCTCAAGACAACTGAAAGTTCATGAAAATAATTACCCGACCCATGATCTTGAGTTAGCTGTGGTGGTGTTTGCATTAAAGCTATGGCGGCATTACTTGTATGGGGTCCACATGGATGTATTTACGGATCACAAGAGCTTGCAATATGTATTCACACATAAAGATCTAAATCTTCGTCAAAGGAGGTGGTTGGAGTTACTAAAGGACTACGACATGAGTGTCCTCTACCACCCGGGCAAGGTTAACATGGTTGCGGATGCGCTCAGTAGACTCTCTATGGAGAGTGTGTCCCACGTTGATGAGGGAAAGAAGGAGTTGGTGAAGGATGTCCATCGACTTGCAATACTAGGAGTTAGATTGATCGACTCGACTGATGGTGGCGTTATTGTGCGGAATGGGTCAGAATTGTCCTTGGTGGTCGATGTCAAATCTAAACAAGATGAGGATCCGACCTTGAGGAAGCTGAAGGAAGCAGTGCGGAGTCAAAAGGTGGAGGTTTTCTCCCAAGGGGGAGATGGGGTGCTACGATACCAGGGTCATCTATGTGTCCCAGATGTTGATGATTTGAGAGTTCGAATATTGCAAGTGGCACATGGTACCAGATATTCCATTCACCCGGGATCCACAAAGATGTATTGGGACTTGCGAGAAATCTATTAGTGGGATGGTATGAAGAAGGATATTGTGGAGTTTGTAGCTAGGTTTCCAAACTGTCAGCAAGTGAAAGTTGAGCATCAAAGGCCAGGAGGTGTACTTCAGGATATCAGCATCCCCACTTGGAAGTGGGAAGAAATTAATATGGATTTCGTTACAGGTCTACCTCGTACTCGCTGACACTATGATTCCATTTGGGCAGTGGTAGACAGGTTAACAAAGGCTGCACACTTCCTACCGGTCAAGACCACGGATTCAGCAGAGGATTGTGCTAAATTGTATATACGAGAATTGGTTCGACTTCATGGAGTGCCCTTGTCTAATATTTTAGACCGAGATACTCAGTTTACCTCTCAATTCTGGAGTTTGTTTCAAAAAGGACTTGGGACGCAAGTTAAGCTCAGTACAGCCTTCCATCCGCAAACAGACGACCAGGCAGAACGAACCATTCAAACCCTCGAGGATATGTTGAGGGCATGTGTTATGGATTTCAAAGGTAGTTGGGATGATCATTTGCCCTTAATCGAGTTCACCTATAATAACAGTTATCACTCTAATATCCAGATGGCACCATTACAGGCTCTTTACGGGCGAAGGTGTACATCTCCCATCGGATGGTTTGAGGATGGCGAGGCAGCTATGGTGGGACCAGATTTTGTTCACGAGGCGATGGTAAAGGTTCAGATGATAAGGGATTGGTTAAAAACTGCTCAGAGTTGTCAGAAATCATATGCTTATGTGAGGAGAAGAGATTTGGAGTTTGATGTGGATGACTGGGTATTTCTAAAGGTGTCTCCCATGAAGGGAGTCATGCGGTTCGAAAAGAAGGGGAAACTCAGTCCCCGCTACATTGGTCCCTACCGGGTTGTGAGGAGAGTGGTAAGGTGGCATATGAGTTGGACTTGCCATCGGAGTTATCTTCAGTTCATCCTGTCTTCCATGTGTCGCTTTTGAAAAAGTGTTTGGGTGATCCAGCCTTGGTAGTTTCGGTAGACAGCATTGGGGTAAAATATAACCTCAGTTATGAAGAAATACCCGTTGAAATCTTGGATCGTCAGGTTCGAAAGTTGAGAAACAAATAAGTAGCTTCATAAGGTTTTATGGAGAAATCAGCATGTTGAGGGAGCTATGTGGGAAGCTAAAGCGGACATAATGGCTAGATATCCACATTTGTTCTCTATCAGCTCGGTTCCGACTTGAGGTATCAGTTCTACCCTATGATCCCATTTAGTTTTTATATTCAGTTCATGTGTGCAATATTCTTGTATGTGTATGAATATGTATGTGAAGCATGAGATCAGTTCAGCTATGTGGTTTGATTCGACGATAGTCATTCCATGTAATTTCAGTTAAAATAATCAGTATATAGCTATGATAAATTATATGTTTCTGTTTGCTGCTTGTTTCCTACATTCGAGGACAAATGTTTCCAAGGGGGATATATTGTAATACCCCAGAGAGACCTAAGAACATACTCGGGAGTTGAGTTTGAAAAATGCATAAAATTGGCAAAAACATCACAGAACGGACGACTCAATGACTCGTGGGTGGATACCACGAGTCTTCGAAAATAGACATGGAATGGGGGTTCAGGGGATCTATGGTGACAACATACGGTGTAATGACTCGTCGTCAGGAACAACGAGTCGTTGTTACTAGTCGTTAGAAGGACCAAGCTTAGGCTGAGGGAGAAAAAACCGGGCATCCCACGATTCATTGTGAGGGGGAACGATCTGTTGTTTCAAGTCATTGCTTGTGGGTTGAGGTTTCCAGTGCATTCAACGAATAGAGAACACGACTCTTTGGAAGGCACCACGAGTCATGGTGAGACTCATGGAAAGGGAAGTCAGATTGGTCAAGGAGTTGACGACGGTCGGTTCAACGAACCGTGGTTTGAAGTAACGACTCATCTTGACGAGTCGTGGGAAGGATATGACATGTGTTATGAGGCAG
>JACEIK010010750.1:7246-20991 GCA_018107945.1 Datura stramonium
CACCTATTTACTTTAATTGAGGCATATTTGAAAACATATTTGCTATTTGTTTTAATTATTATCTGCTTGTTTGACGTTTAATCACCTTTAATAAGGCCTATGAATTTTAGAACCCAAACTCCAAAATAGTAGTCCAATTGCCTCTGGACATTAGGATTGGGACGGGTAGACACATATTAAGGCGTTAGTCTTTTCCACGTAGATCGCTTAGGCTTAATAACAATTAAATTAATTAGGCGGGTAGTGAAAAATGATAGTCTGTGCTCGCTGAATAATACGAGCAATCCCACTGGTTGCGAAGTATTATTTAAGTTGCACGGGGTGATCCCGTTAGGTTAAAACCTCTCTTTCTGTGAGAGAACTACGTTCGGCCTGATTCCCTAAGAGATACATAGGCGCCTCTACGAGGTTCGGCCCCATATTTAAAATAATTATTTATTTAGTTTTTATGTTATGTGTATTTTGTCCCGTTTTATTGTTTGTCTTTTTATTTACTTTCTTTGTTTTCCATAACTTTTGTATTTATTGTTAAACAAAAATAAAATAAGGTAAATTACCTTTAGATTTATTTTTCCTAAATTTCTTTCTTCTCGTTTGTCTTTAATTATTTAGTTTAATTGTTATAATATAAGCTAAAACAATTTTATTTGTTCACTTAGATAATCTCCCCACTTATTAATGAATCCGGCCGGGAACCACATTTGTGGACCTCGAAAGGTGCCTAATACATTCCTTTCGAGGTAATTTAAGCCCTTGCCCGACTCTGGTAACCTAGATAACAAAACTTAGCTTAGAACGGTGCCGTAACGCACCTTAATCCGTTAGGAGGCGACTCTTCAAATTAATAAACCCTTAAGAATTGTCACATGTTGTATCCCGCTTTCCGCGAGGAAAATGGGGCGCGACACATACGACTCATAGAATCATCGTACGAGTCGTACAAACTCCTAGGTCTTGGCAGATTTCAAAGCTGCATTGTGTACTACGAATGGAAGCCACAACTCGTAGGATATGTCAGCAACAGTTCTTTATTAATTTAGGAAAGGTTTCTAATTATGTGTATAAATACTTTTTAGGTTATTTTCTTTATACAGACTGATTCATTAGTTTGTAATCGTGATTTTTGATTTTCCTAACACTACTTGGAGATCAAATACACGAATTGCTTGAGATTGTCTTGAATTGTTCTTGAGATGTTCATAGTTTGATTGTGTAATAATCAATTGGGTTTTTCTTCAACCATCATTGTATGTTGTTAATTATTTTTTATTCCATGAACTCTAATTCTTTTCTTTCAATCATGAATAGCTAAAATCTCCACAACTAGGGTTGTGGGAACCATGGTGGAATAACTAACTAGGATTAATATAAGGTGATTCTAAACCAATACGCATGCTTGTATTGTTCATCTCTTAATCATAAACATTTCTTAACGGTACACAACATTAGGACTTTCCCGTATTTACTACTTTCTAAACCAAGAGAAGTAGAGATTAGGAAAAGAGAAGAACAACAAAACCTTGAACTTTAGCTTTATTGAATAACTTGATCTACTTCATGGAATACTTGAGATGTGGTTGTAGGATAGTTAATTTGGAATAATTGATAATGGTTAGAGTGAAATCACTCAAGAGACCTAATTCAGTAATTGAGTATACTCATCCAAGAGGGAAGAATCAGTTATTTAGATGAACGTAAGTTATCAATTCTGCAGGCTAAGTATTGGGATAGATTACTAGAGTAATAACCCGAAGTATTTATGAATCCATGGGGAACACTTCCATAGTTAATTGCATAAAATTGATCACAATACCTATTTTCCACATTCTTACTTGACAATTCTTTAAACCCCTCATTAGGAAATAACTGAACTAAAAGTATAAATACTAGGTTATTCTACATCCTGACCATATTTCCTGTGGGATTGACCCCAACCTTAGTCGGATTCTTTATTGACAACATCTGTGTTATACTTCTTCAGGGGTGTAATTTTTGAGCGTTCTCACCGCCACCACGAAAAATGGTCCATTGCAGTAGAAAATGAGATCAGTTAAAGGCTAGAATCGATGGTTTGTGTTCATTACTCAAAATTTCCACTTCACATTTGTGCAAATCCTCTCAATTTTTTCGGCCATCTCCTCGTCTTTACTCAGGTAATCTACGTTCTCGTCTCTTTATAGTTTTGTTTACACTTGTGGCTACTAATTCCATGTCTATATGCTTGGTTTGGGTTTGTTTTTGGGGTGGGAAGACCACTTCTTCTTATTTTTTTGTCAATATGGGTGAATTTACGAAGCATGCTACTCTGGTGGGAAGCCCCAATCTTCTTTTTTTTTTGTCAATATGGGTGAATTTACGAAGCATGCTACTAGTTCTTACATTATTAAGTTACTTGAATCATTCCCTGCGTACCATAGACGGTTTTCATGGGGGTGTTTGCGATAAAAATGGTGGGATTTGGGTAGGGTGGTGGTTTGGTTTTCTTGAGCCTTTGGGGCTTGAATCCGAGCCCTATTAGGGTGGAAAATGGTTGATAGGGTACGGGTTAGTGCGCCCCTTGGCCGATCTATAGTTTAATTAGAAGAAAACAAAGGTTGAAATTTAAACCTCCATTATTGGGGTTGAAGGTCTACTGGGGACTACAATTCCCAATGTAGCAGAACTTTGATTGCTGCAGCAGAACCATCACAACGGTCTATTTCGCTATTGCGGACTCGTTGCAGCAGACATGCAACTACTGCAGCGGTTCTCTCAAGTAGTGGACCCTTCCTAATTTATGTCTTTTCTTTTCCCAACCTTTCCTTCTCTTATTGTTCCATTCATTCCCTAACGCCTCTCATTAATTATAGGTTCAATAATATTTCTTCTTCCAGTGGCAGCATTAAGACTGGTGACTACATCCGATTCGTGAATGACTAGTGTCAATTGCAGCACAGTGAGTAGGCTACGAAGGGGCTGCTCCATGAGAGGGGGTTCATTATGCAAGATGTGGCAGAGAGGGTGCCTGAGTTTTATGTACGCCTTCAGGAGCTAGTGTGGGGTCCACTGGTGAAGGATCCTCTTAAGGTTAACGCAGCTTGGGTAAGGGATTTTTATGCTAACATCCTTATAGTGGCCTGGAGTCATGTTGAGCCAGTGGCCTATGTTAGGGGAATGTAGATCCTCTTGACTCCTACTGCTATCAATGAGGCTTTGGGACTGCCAAACCCTCTAGAGGGTGAGCTAAAATCCCGAGATATGGATGGGAACGGACAGTTGTTGGTGGACACTTTGGCGGTGGAGGAGCAGAGGGCCTCAAATAGTTGGGGAATCACTAGGACGGGCATTCAGAGCACTCATTTTATTATGGAGACCAGGAGGTGGCTGAACTTTGTGTCTCGGAGGATCTGCCAATCCTCCAATATCACTAATGTGACTTATGCCCATACATTGGTTGTGGCCTCCATTCTGAGAGGGGTGAGGGTGAACGTGGGATCATAGATTCTGGAGGAGTGGAGGTACTTTTATGCTAAGTCCATCACTGGCCTGCCTTTTGCCTCTCTCATCACTCTACTCTGTAAGCGGGGCAAGGTGCACCAAGAATCTGGGGACGTCATTGTGGGCTGTGACATGTCTTTCGATCCTCTGAGGTTGAAGGGAGCTCTAGGGAGGGGCCAAGAAGAGAAAGCCTGCTTCTACTGAGGGAGATGTGGGGCCATCACTTCCAAGCCCGTGGGGCCATTAGAGTGGATAGAAACAAAGATGGCTGCATGCTTGAGCTATTGAGAGGGCTGCCCAAACCTCCTTTCAGCAGTAGACCCTCCAGTGCAGCAGCTGCTGAACCGGGGGAGATGCAAGGGGCAATTGCTGTCCTATAAAAAGCTCCGGGAGGACCTAGATAAGGAGAAGAAGAAGCGGCGCTCTCGTGACAAGCTCCTAGTTATCATGTGGAAGGAGGTCAAGGTGATCCTTAAGCACCTCTCCCCCGGTTCCAGGACACCCAGGAGACCAGGCGGGACCTCCCAGAGTTCTCCTTTCTCAATGGGTTCGAGACAGAAGCGGCCGGTGACCCCAACAACGACAGTGATGAGGCCTCCAGTTAGGCAGGACATCAACGTCTCCCCCTGTTATTGCTTTATGACTGTTTTTGGGTAGCCCCTGTTTGGGGCTTGTAAGACAATACTATTCCCCTTCTTATTTTCTTGATTATTGGTACTTGTTTTTACAGATGCCCGTTTGGCATTCATAGACATTTATCGCATTTTGGCTCTCTTTTATGTCACGCCATTGTTTCCCTATATTTTTATCGTTTCCTATTTTAAATCTATTATATCTATTGTTGTCATTTAGAACTGGGGATTTTTGGAATTCTGGAATCTAGCATTCTGCCTGACCGTGTTCGCTGCAACGATTGCTCTACCGCGGCAATGAACCCGCTACAGTGGTGGATCACTCACTATAGCGAGACTCGCTAAGATGAATAAATGTAGGGGTTCTTGTCCCTCCAATCAACTCAAGTTACCCCACCACCTAGTCTTTCCTCATATCCTTTAAAATCTCGTATTGTAAGATACCAATTGAGTCTATCGAGATACCATTTGAAATCCTCCAAATACCAATTGGACTCAACCCAGACGATCGACACTTTTGGACCGCATGATGGGAACAAAATAAAGTGAAAACTTCCTAGATTCCTCATAGCTTCCCCAAGATTAGATGTGGACGTCTACACACCAATCTGTAAGTTTACTCGACATTTCTATTGTACTTGTGAGACTGGTAACTTAGATTCTCTGATACCAACTTTTCACGACCCCAAATGGGTGAGTCGTGCGGGCACCTACATCGACTTCATCTCGATAGGAGAACCCCTTTCCAACCCAACGTATAAGATAATTTAAATATTCATAAATTTGCATAATACAAAATATTTTTAAAAATATAACAAAACTTTCCTTTCAAACCATGACTTCCTAAGATCTAGTCTAGACAGCTACAAGAGCTCTAATAGAATACTTGACAACATAAAATGACACAGATTTGTTTGTGGAGGAAAATTACAGAAGCTGATATTAAGTATTCCATGTCAAACCTAAAATATTAACCTACCACAACCTACCCCAAAAAGGTGTAGCAAGGTAGTAACAGTACACTAATATACCGGTAGGCATCATTAGCTGACTAAGATTAGTTCACATAATGGCATATAATTTAACATCCAATTGACTTGATAAATGTAACAACTACTACGACTTATATTATAATCCATCAGGTTTACTAGCTACATTATCGATGCTTATAACTCATCAATGTTCATGCAAGCACCCTACCACTTTAGCCCTTATTTTAACTATCAATCTATCTCTCTCACCCTGCTGCAGCAGGTACTTTTCATTGCTACAACAGTCTCGCAACAACGACAACTTGCTCGCTGCAGCACTACCTTACTTAGGCAGTAACTTGGTTTTACTAATTCTTATCTCTTTTATCCCGCCATAAAATATTACTAACATATCTGCTTCATTTACCCTTCCATTATCACTAACCAGGTCTACTTCTATTGTTTATTGACCTATTTATTTACTCACATGATTAACTAACTCTCTTTAATTACATACATTAACAATTAAAAAAACCAGCGATCTCCCCATAACTCATTACCATTGCTAAGCCCGTTGTATTACCATCTATCACCCACAAATACCACTTTATCAAACATTCAATCACAATACAATTAAATATCTTAAGTACACACAAAGAAATAACAAATGATACCAATGGAGTTAAGTCCTCCACAATCAAAATACATGTATATACCTGTCTCTCCCCAAATTCCACACCATATCTCTACACCATAATCATTTCATAAAGTACTATATCGGTACCATATTATCACATATTACATCTCAACTATGCCTCTCACACTATACCCGAATCATGATGGTATATCTCGTATCACACTTGTATACCTATACATCCTTGTCATTGCAGTCGTATGTACATCATGCCATATCCATACAATCTCTGTCTCATAATCATAACATCCGTGATATGTCGGGCACATGCCTCTGTTACATCACTGTACACACATGCCATTGCAGCCGTATGTATATCATGCAATATCGTACAATCTATATCTCGTAATCATAACGTCGGTGATATGTCGGGCACATGCCTCTATCACATCACTGTACACACATTCCAGAGGATCTTATGTGTATCCTTTCATTCATGATCTGCAGGGGACTCTAGAAATCCATGAATTGTACACTCAGCCATATGAGACCTTCATCATACCTATCTGTGTACTTGTGTACGTACACCCAAATGTATGAACATTTAGTCATATCTTTTTATGTAATCACTCATGCCGCTCGCCCGGATGTACACCTTGGGTATGAGCCACTCATATACCGGCATCCACTCACCAGCTTGATCATACCAACTTGCTTGTCCAGATTCTCCCCTCGGTCACGTGCATTCTGCTCTCAACACATAGATGATTTCTTTTACCACTTCGCATATTACTTCTTTTACTTACTTGATTATCATATATTCCACTTATCATTTCAAGAAACCACACATAACAATTCAATTAACAACAAGATTACTTACAAAACAAGAGTACGCATTACCAGCTATAACACAATCATAGCCCGGGATCATTTCATAATTAGTTAGTTATTACATTATCTATGTACAAAAGTTCAATGATGGGGAGCAAACTGGCCCGCTCGCAAGATTGGGTTTCGCTATAGTGGCATCACTGCCACCATCGTGGTCTCGCTGCAACGGTACTGTCTAGGCGGTACTCTAGCCCAACTGTCCACCTAGATTAGCCTCAAATTGTTTCCTCTCAATTAGCTCACCCATTATTTTTATCCTCTACTAGTCAATTCTTATATCAATTTTACCCTTTCTCCTCATGTTACAATAATTTTCCCAAAACAAATCATGACCCATATCACTTATACATATCAAAACTAAACCCATAAGTCCATTAAGTTCTACGAGCGCATGACTATCCTATACCTTTTCCATGTCCATTTGATAGTCCATTATTCGGATGTACATTGGGGTAGCCCCTTACAGTTTAATCACACAGATAAGAATGTAGCATTTTAATCTTTGGACTCTTCAATCCCACGAATATCATGTCATGGTGTGTTAGTCACCCTCTCTATTTCTTTCATATTACTCTCATCTCATAGGTACCTACTAGTTATAAAATATCTAATGGTAATTAACTTGAAATTTCTCCTTACTCATGTAATGCCCTAGAAACTCAAGGACTAGACTCGGGAGTTAAAACGGAGAAAACTAGAAAATCTACACCAGGTCATAGAACGAGTAATTCTGTGACTCGAGGAGGTGACCACGAGTCGTTAATTGACTCGTGGTGAGGACTTTGAACTTTAATAAAAAATTTGGAAAAATGGGGTGACCACGGGTGTGACCACGAGTCGTAAGGTGATCCGTGGTCAGTAGTTAACTAAAAGTTGGAGAAGTCAAGCAGTGTACATGACGGGTCCTCACAACGGCTCGTTTGGGACACCATAAGTCGTGGTGACTCTTGGAAATTTTAGGCAGTGTACCTAACGAGTGGGTCACCATGAGTCGTCGGGTATACCACGACTCGTGGTGTCCCCCGGGTGGCCAACATGAGATTTTTGGCAGTGCACTTGACGATTGTGACCACGAGTCATGCTTACTGGGCACGACCTGTTAGGTCCCTCATGGGGGAGTGACAGTTAGTTTTTCCTGCGAATTTTCTAAGGGTGTTTCAGTAATTTCCTAACCTCCTAGACTTTATACTACATCATTCTGGTATATTTTAAGGGAATTTAGAGGGGCTAAACGGTTTCCCCCTCATTCCCACTCAGATGTTCTCAGAAATTTGCATAAGTTTTCTCTCAAAACTCTCAAGTGAAGTCTAGGGTTCTTCTCCTATTGCATCCATTCAAGCTTCTTTCTCCGGGAATTTTAGCTAGGCATGTGGGAACTCAACAAGGGAATAGTTCTTCCCTTGTATCCCCAAAATCCCTCCTACTTTCTCTATGAATTCTAGCCCTGAGTTTCGATTGTGAAGGGTATAAATATGTAACAAATTTCCTTCAATTCATGTAGAATTTTATCCATGTTGAATTTAGATATAGTTCCATCAGTTTAAGACAATGTTGATGTTGTCCCCATAAAGTGAATTCTANGTTGTCCCCATAAAGTGAATTCTAGCCTTGAACTTTCGAATGTGGATGGATTATAAGTCAGATTCCGTTATAGCTTGTGAAATATGTTTTAAGTTAATTGTTGGATATTCTCCATTATGTAAATATCGTATAAATGCTCATTATTTTAAGGATGACTTTATCCCTAATGTCGAGTGAGATCACTTTGAATTTTTCCTGTTAGGTTAGTCTTCATTATTTCTTGATTTTATCAACATTTTGGCTTCTCATATTGTTAGTATGAATTGAAATCTCAGTAGCTGCATAATAGTTACGTTTCAGTCAGAAAGTTAGAATCCTCAATGTTAGTCAAAAACGTCAGCTGATCAGTTTGACTATAGAAATTCTCAAGGCATTAGTAGTGCCTCCCAGTTATCAGAATTAGACTCAGTATCAGTTTTAGTGGTTCTTTAGGTGGTCATGACACTTTCAGATAAAAAGCTATGACCAACCTTATGACCCTAGATTCAGAAATTTCAGTTTGTTCTTTAGATGGTCACGAGCTCCCAGATAAGCATGCTCTGACCAATCTTAGAACCCAGTTCCATAATCCGGTCCGATAAGACTCTTAGGGTGCTTTCAAATAGGTATTCCTAACTAGTCTTGGGCCCAAGTTTTGAACTATCAGCTTAGTATTTAGTCTAGGATTATCCAGTGGGTGTAGGACTTAGCGCCGAGCAGACGAGGGTTCCAGCGCACCCAGGTTCCTAGAACTACATTGCCATCGTAGGTTATAGTTTTATTGGCCTCATGGCCCCAGATTTGTGATCACCCAATTCATGCCTTTATACCCTGGTTAGGTATATTGGGTCCTACCAATGGGGTGTATACATCGTACTCCACGTTTAGCTCATGTGGTTATATGTTGGTTATAGACTCTCCCACTAGTCATCTCTGTTCAATCTCAGATTAGTTAGTTCAGATAAGTTCAGTACAGTACTTCAGATTAGTATCCTAGATTTAGTGAATGTCTTTGACCATCATACTGGGTCTTTTAGACCATCTCAGTTTATTACAGTTATCTAGTTTCAGCAGTTCAGTTGGTCATTGCTTGTCTTTTCAGTTCAGTTATGTCATTTCTTGTTTATGGTTTCTCTTACTTACTCAGTACATTCAAAGTACTGATACATATTTTTTATGTTGCATCATTTTATGATACAACTGCAGGATATCAGCCTCAACCTCGCTAGCTGATCGCTCTCAGAAGACTCCAGCTGCACTATTGGTGAGTCCTCATCTTTCGAGGACGAAGATCATTTATTTCATTTCTATTTTCTTCTGTTTAGATTTGGAGTTAGATGGGGGGCTTTTCCCAGCAACTCATCAGCTGTAGTGGCTTTCAGATATAGACTTGGTTTTTCAGACTTGTAGTTTTGCTCAGATGTTTTAAAACTTTATGATCCAACTCTATTTCATGAATGTTTTGTAGTTTAATTTAAAGCTTCCACTATATTTTTTATGTTTACTCAGTATGATAGTGTATGATATGCTAGTGGTTGATTTAGGGTTACTTGTAACTCCAAGTACCGTGTTCCGTACAGGGTGTAAGCTCGGGGCGTGACAAACTTGGTATTACAGCACTAGGTTTAGAGTATCCTCGGATGTCTGAAAGCGCATCGAGTAGAGCCATTTTCATGGGTGTGAAGCGCGCTACACTTATGACGGGGAGGCTATGAGATTTTATTAGGAAAATTCCCTTTGTTCATACTCTTTATCGTGCATTGAAATTCAATATCAGAATCGTTTTCCTAACTCATGCTCTATTTCGTTTTAGTGAATTATGACTCTGAGGAGTGGTAACGGAAGAAGGGTCGTAATACCCAGCGACTTGTCCCACCAGCCTCGGCAGCCCCTCAGGATGACTCAGTGTCCACCACAGAGTTTAGGGCCGCCATTCAGCCGCTCGCTCAAATAGTTACCAACCAGGTGAACTAGCAGGTGGTTCTAATCAACAATAATGGGTACGCAGTAGCTGCCCGAGTTTGGGATTTTACTCGGATGAACACTCCGGATTTTTAGGGATCTAAGGTGTGAGAGAACCCACAGGAGTTTGTGGATGAGATTAGGAAGATCATCCAGACCATGGGTGTCAATTCCTCAGAGAGTGCCGACTTGGCTGCCTACCAGCTGAAAGGGATAGCCTAGATCTGGTACAGACAATGGAAAAAGGGGAGGCCAGTGGGAGTAGGACTGGTGGAATGGGAGGAGTTCACTACAACCTTCCTAGGAAAATTCTTCCCTCGGGAGCTCAGGGAGGCAAAAGTAGCAGTCTTCATGAATCTGAGACGGGGAAACATGACAGTAGAAGAATATGCTCTGGAGTTTACCAGGTTGTCTAAATATGCTCCAGAGATGGTGGCCGAGCCAAGGGCTCGCATGTTGAAGTTTGTTAATGGGGTGTCAAACCCGGTCCTCAAAGAGTGCAGGACAGTGATGCTAATTAAGGATATTTACCTCTCCAGGCTTATTTTTCATGCCTAGAAGATTGAGGCAGAAAAATTAAAGGACATGGAGCGGAAGAACAAGCATGTAAGGACTAGCCAATCAGATTATGGCCACTAGAGGTCTGGCAGTAGTAGCCGCCCACAACAGCAGCAACAACAGAGGGATCTAACACCCAGCTCAGCCAGCGCCCCTACCTTTTGGTCCCACCAGGATCGGAGGGGTGGAGCATCTGGCTCTCAGTTCCAGAGCTACAGTGCTAGCAACAGATATCCAGGTTACCCTAAGTGTGACAATAACCACACAGGAGAGTGTCTTCATGGTCGAGAGGATTGTTTTAGTTGTGGACAGCTTGGGCATTGACTTAAAGAGTGTCCGTCAGTAGGACGGGAAAGGTCACAGTCCAGTACCTCAGCAGCTCCAGCAGGTTGACCATCTTAGCAGGTCATTCAGGTATGAATGGCGGCCAGCACCAAAATCATTTGTATGCATAGTCTTCTTGTCAGGATCAAGAGAGCTCACCTGACGAGGTCACAGGTGTGTTACGCCTTTTTTATCTAGATGTATATGCCCTACTAGATCCAAGAGCCACACTATCGTTTGTGACTCCATACATAGTTTTTCAGTTTAATATCAGTCCAGAGGTCCTCTCAAAACCATTTTCAGTCTCCAACCCAGTTGGCGAGTCAGTCAGAGCCAGCCGGGTGTATAGACACTGCCCAGTCTCAGTCATTAATAAGGTCATTCTAGATGATCTTGTAGAATTAGACATGGTCGATTTTGACCTCATCCTTGGCATGGATTGGTTACACTTTGGTTATGCCTCAGTCGATTGCAGAACTAGAGTTGTCAAATTTCAGTTTCCAAATGAGCCAGTGTTAAAGTGGAGGGGCAGTAGTTCAACGCCTAAGGGTCGGTTTATTTCCTACCTTAAGGCCCAGAAGCTTATTTCTAAGGGATGTATCTATCATCTAGCATCTAGTCAGTCCCTGTTGTCAGCGAATTTCCTGATGTGTTCCCCGAAGATCTTCCCGGAGTTCCTCCTAAGTGGGAAATTGGCTTTCGTATAGACCTTCTCCTAGATAGTAAGCCTATCTCCATCCCTCCTTACAGAATGACTTCGGTTGAACTTAAGGAGTTAAAGGAGCAGCTAAAACACCTTCTTGATAAGGGTTTTATATGGCCCAGCATCTCTCCCTGGGGTGCTCCAGTACTATTCGTGCGAAAGAAAGACGGTACCCTCAGAATGTGCATTGATTACCATCAGTTGAACAAGGTCACAGTCAAGAATAGGTATCCCCTACCCAGAATTGACGACCTGTTGGACCAACTTTAGGGAGCCAGTTGTTTCTCCAAAATAGATTTCAGGCCGGGGTATCATCAGCTAAGAGTCAGAGAGTGTGACATATGAAAACAACTTTCAGGACTCGGTATGGTCACTACGAGTTTGTGGTTATGTCCTTCGGACTAACAAATTCCCCTACAGCCTTTATGGACCTAATGAATAGAGTCTTTAAGTAGTATCTGGATATGTTTGTCATTGTATTTATCGAGGACATTCTGGTATACTCCAGAAATAACGAAGAGCATGCTAATCACCTGAGGATAGTGCTTCAGACATTTAGGGACCGCCAGTTGTTCGCCAAGTTCAGCAAATGTGAATTCTGGTTGAAGTCCATGACTTTTCTAGGCCATGTGGTCTCAGGTGAAGGTATTCAGGTTGATCCTTAAAAGATAGCAACGGTGAAAGACTGGTCCAGACCTACCTCCCCAACCAAAATCAAAAGTTTCTTGGGTCTAGCCGGGCATTACCAACGCTTTGTGGAAGGCTTTTCTTCTATAGCATCTCCTCTGACTAGGCTGACTTAGAAGAAGGTGAAATTTCAGTGGTCCGATGCATGTGAGAAGAGTTTCTAGGAGTTAAAAACTCGACTTACTATCGCTTTAGTGTTGACCCTACCGGAAGGATCAGATAGGTTTGTACTATATTGCGACGCTTCTAGATTTTGACTCGAATGCATTCTGATGCAGTAGGGAAAGGTGATAGCCTACGCCTCCAAATAGCTCAAAGTTCATGAAAATAATTATCCAACTCATGACTTTGAGTTGGCAGCGGTGGTGTTTGCGTTGAAAATATGGAGACACAATCTGTACGGGGCTCACGTGGATGTTTTCACCGATCACAAGAGCCTTCAGTATGTATTCAGTCAGAAGGAACTAAATCTTCATCAGAGAAGGTGGTTAGTGCTCCTGAAGGACTATGACATGAGCGTGCTATATTACCTGGGCAAAGCCAATGTGGTGGCTGACGCCTTGAGCAGAGTGTCTACGGGGAGCGTGACTTATGTTGAGGAAGGAAAAAAGGAACTGGTGAAGGATATTCGCTGACTAGCTCGGTTAGGGGTGCAGTTGGTTGACTCAGTTGAGGGTGGAGTAGTAATGGAAAGTGGGTCATATTCCTCTTTGGTTGTTGAAGTTAAGTCCAAACAGGATGAAGATCCCATTTTACTTAAGCTTAAGGAAGCGGTTCTCAGAAAAGAAGTCGAGGCTTTCTCCAATGGGGGAGATGGTGTGCTCCGTTACGAGGGGAGATTGTGTGTATCGGACGTCAGTGATTTGATACAACAGATACTGGCTGAAGCACACAACTTGAGATACTCCATCCAACCTTGTGCTACTAAAATGTAACGCGATTTACGGGATAGTTGGCATCAGTGCACCCAGTATTCCATGTGTCACTGTTGAAGAAGTGCATCGATGATCCAACTGCAGTTGTTCCATTGGACAGTGTAGGAGTGAAAGATAGTGTCTAATACAAAGAGGTCCTAGTACAGATCCTTGACCGTCAGGTTCATAAGCTGAGAAACAAGGAGGTAGCTTTGGTCAAAGTCTTGTGGAGGAATCAGTAGGTTGAGAGAGCTATGTGGAAGGCCGAAGCAGATATGATGGCTAGATACCCCTATTTGTTCCCTTCCAACTTAGTTTCAGTTTAAGGTATCAATTTCCTCCCCAAAACTGCTTTCAATTCGTATGTTTCAGTTTCTTTCATGTAATTGAATATGGGTATGATTAGTGAATTCAGTTTAGACTTGTGATTCA
>JACEIK010010750.1:21280-33090 GCA_018107945.1 Datura stramonium
GGAGAAGTCAGGCAGTGTACACGACGGGTCCTCACCACGACTCATTTGGGACACCGCGAGTCATGGTGTCGCCCTTGGTGACTCTTGGAAATTTTAGGCAGTGTACCTAACGAGTGGGTCACCACGAGTCGTCGGGTACACCACGACTCATGGTGTCCCCCTTGGTGGCCAGCATGATATTTTTGGCAGTGCACTAGATGATTGTTACCTCGAGTCGTGCTTACTGGGCACGACCCCTTAGGTCCCTCATTGGGGACTGACAGTTAGTTTTTCTTGCGAATTTCCTAAGGGTGTTTCAGTAATTTTCTAACCTCCTAGACTTTAAACTACGTCGTTTTGGTATATTTAAAGGAAATTTAGAGGGGTTAAACGGTTTCCCCCTCATTCCCACTCAGATTTTCTCATAAATTTGCGTAAGTTTTCTCTCAAAACTCTAAAGAGTCTAGGGTTCTTCACCTATTGCATCCATTCAAGCTTCTTTCTCTGGGAATTTTAGCCAAATATGTGGGAATTCAACAAGGGAATAGTTCTTTCCTTGTGTCCCCAGAATCCCTCATACTTTCTCTATGAATTCTAGCCCTGAGTTTCGATTGTGAAGGGTATAAATATATATTAGATTTCCTTGAATTCATGTAGAATGTTATCCATGTTGAATTTATATATAGTTCCATCAGTTTAAGACTATGTTGATGTTGTCCCCATAAAGTGAATTCTAGCCCTGAACTTTCGAATGTGGATGAATTATATGCCAGATTATGTTATAGATTGTGAAATATGTTATAAGTTAATTGTTGAATATTCTCCATTATGTAAATATCGTATAAATGCTCGTTTTTGTAAGGATGACTTTAGCCCTAATGTCAAGTGAGATCACTTAGAATTTTTCCTGCTGGGTTAGTCTTCCTTGTTTCTTGATTTTATCAACGTTTTGACTTCTCATATTGCTAGTATGAATTTAAATCTAAGTAGCTGCATAATAGTTCACTTTCAGTCAGAAAGTTAGAACCCTCAGTGTTAGTCAGAAATGTCAGCTGATCAATTTGACTACAGAAATTCTCGAGGTGTCAGTACTGCCTCCCAGTTATCAGAATTAGACTCAGTATCAGTTTTAGTGGTTCTTTAGGTGGTCATGACACTTTCAGATAAGAAACTCTGACCAGCCTTAGGACCCCAACTTCAAAAATTTCAGTTTGTTCTTTAGACGGTCACGAGCTCCCAGACAAGCATGCTTTGATCAATCTTAGAACCCAGTTCCAGAATCCGGTTTGATAAGACGATCATGGTGCTTTCAAATAGGTATTCCTAACTAGTATTGGGCCCCAGTTTGAATTATCAGCTTAGTATTCAGTCTAGGATTATTCAGTGGGAGTAGGACTTAGCAGCGGGCGGACCGGTGTTCCAGCGCACCCCGGTTCCCAGAACTATGTTGCCACCGTAGATTACAGTTTTATTTGCCTCATGGTCTCAGATTTGTGATCACCCAATTCAGGTCTTTATACCCTGGCAAGGTATATTGGGTCCTACCAATTGGGTGTATACATCAGACTCCACGTTTAACTCACATGGTTATATGTCGATTATAGACTCTCCCACTAGTCAGCTCAGTTTAGTCTTAGATTAGTCAGTTCAGATCAATTCAGTACAATACTTTAGATTAGTATCTCAGATTTAGGCATGTCTTTGACCATCAGATAGGGTCTTTTAGACCATCTCAATTTATTACAGTTATCCAGTTTCAGTAGTTCAATTGGTCATTGCATGTCTTTTCAGTTCAGTTATGTTATTTCTTGTGTATGGTTTCTCTTACTTACTCAGTATATTCAAAGTACTGACACATACCTTTTATGTTGTATCATTTTATGATACAGCTGTAGGATCTCAACCTCAGCCTTGCTAGCCGATCGCCCTCAGAAGACTCCAGCTGCACTATAGGTGAATCCTAATCTTTCAAGGACGAAGATTGTTTATTTCAGTTCTATTTTCTTCTATTTAGACTTGGAGTTAGCTGGGGGGGGGGGATTGTCCCAGCAACTCATCAGTTGTAATGGCTTTCAGACACAAACTTGGTTTTTCTAACTTGTAGTTTTGCTCAGATGTTTTTTAACTTTATGATCCATCTCTATTTCATGAATGTTTTGTAGTTTACTTTAAAGCTTCCACTATATTTTTTTATGTTTACTCAGTATGCCAGTGTATGATAGACCGGGGGTTGACTTGGGGTTACTTGTAACTCCAAGTACCGTGTTCCGTCCAGGGTGTAAGCTTGGGGCATGACAACTCATCAATGCACATCAAGTATGTGCACATATACTTTTCACTAATCAGAGTATAACATGTAAGGAAGTAATCCATGTCCTACCTGGGCGCCAAACTACCATCGAGAAATTTCCCGTTGCATGCTTGTCTCAAGTTTAGAGTTCTAGCAGAAATTTTCACGACCGAGGGTGATGTCCTGCCTTCTCTAGCCTCCTTGCTTCTCTCCTTTTGTTTAGAAATCCTAATTTCTGTTCCTGGGCATTTTTATTCAGCACCCCTTATGGAAATAGGTTTTTAAATCCTAATCGAGACGGAATTGCGAAATGCTGGTCTGCGTCGTCCACTGCTGCGAGGGTACTTCTGCTACAATGGAAACAGTCCACCGTAACGGCCTTGCACCTGAGCCCATCCGATTTTAGCTTAACTTGCTTGAAATTATTCGTCGCATAATTCTTTAAATCTAGGGACTTAACCCAGGCTTGTAAATTTTTTTAAGTTTTTACCCGTGCTTAGGTCGTCAGGGTGCTATAACAATCAAACGGGTCGTTACACTTATATACTTCCATATGCATACTATAGACCATAAACATATTACTTTCATGTACATAATATATTACTTATATATCATATCCCTACCCTACATATCACACATATATCTCCCCCGTATATTTTATTGTATATCACTTGTATATTTATATATTTTTTAGCTGTAACTTGTCTTAACCGTGTTTCTTTACTTTAGCATTAATATTTGTAACACCTTTTAGCAAGTAGTAATAGTAGAATAATATTTTCCCTAGTATACTTAGAACAAATTTAAGGACTATCTTAGGATAGGGCCTTAGGAGAGCATAACACCTTCCCCTCGAGTAAATAACCGTTTATTTAGAATCTAATAGAGAAACATGAATGAGTTTTTTAATATATCCTTAGAAATTAGGTGGCGGCTCTGAACACTTATAAATAGAGGAAACACAACCACGAAGTTGGGAACTATTTTGAACTCGTCTGAAATAGGGCATGACAAAATGATGACTTTGTTGGGGAACCTTAGACTTTAGGTTTTAACCTTAGCAAATTTTGTTTAATATTAATATGTTCGGAATGTTTGTATATTTTTTGACCTACTACTTCATTTTGTTACAATATGATAATCTATCTACACTGCATTATTTGAAAGAACGCAAGTCAAATCCAAACTTGCGCTTCTTATTGATTTGAAAGATACTAAATGTTATTGCTTTTCTTATACTGTCATTTTCACTTTCTATTGAGTCTTGGTCTTCCAAAATACAACTAAACACGCAATTAAGTGTATTGTGCTTCTCCGAATCTTTTTCAAAATCCTTATTTTCAAAGACTGACACATTTAGTTTTACTACGTACCTTCTTGTAGTTATTTAGTCCCACTCTCAAAATCTAGGAAAATATTCTTACTTTAGAAAAATAGGCCATGTTGTATTTATAAGCACTTTAGATGGATCGATCCTTGGTGTCGGCTCCACATTTAGAAAATCCACCATTGCATTGATGGGTTTTTCCATGAAAACCTAATGATGAATCATGTTATATGCTCACATTATATACAGTAGATGGAGCCAAGACAAAAATGATTATGTTAAAACAGGACTTTATTCACTTCATTTGTAGAAAATAGAACCTACTGTATTGAGCTTTTAAAATCCCCAAATGTTTTTCGTTGTCCTAAGTGAAATGAAAAAGTGGTAGAAGGACATCGAGGGATTACATGGGTACGGGATCAAGAAGTGACTTGGATTCGTTACCTCATTCATCTACATAGTTCCTAACAAAAAATATCGTCCTAGAGATCTTGTAATATTAGGATACCCTTTGAGAAATTTTCAAATTCAACAACTTTGAGATAACGCCGATACTAGAGGAAGTTGCTGGTTTTACTAATCTACCTTATTAGGGGAAAAGTTGGTTATTCTCTGAAACCATTTGGGAAAGAAGTTCCTAGGGTACTTGGTTTTGAGAGAGAATCCACACCACCAATGCCTCGACAATAATTAGGTTCCCTTGTAGTATCTATATGAAAGGTATGGACGCAAAGGCGAGTATCAGGCTTATCGAGTTGAGTTCTCCTTTTCGCTTACCAAATGGGAGGATAAGCACCCTACTTTTTTTTTATAGTTCTATCGGGAAATTTGATCTCTCCCTGATATTTTCTAAAGAATCCAGAAAGATTGACATGAGCATCAGTTCGGTAGCTAGTGCACTATTCAAAAAACTTGATGTACAAAGGATCACTATCGTCCTTACGATATTAGCTGAGATAATAAGGGCTTTGTCTAACTATAGTCATGGAGCAAGGTTTTTCGACCGCCGTAACTTGTTTCATCAAATGTGGGCCATAGAGAATTTCCACAAGCCTCCACTAGTGCAAGACATGTGACTAGACTATTTGAACAAGATTTACAACCATACAGAAAAGATGAGATGGTTCATGGATCGCCCAGACAGTGTTGTTGATTAGTATGCTTTCATGCATAGGCTTCATGGTACAAACATCTATTTGAACTACTCTTGGCATAAGCATGAAGTTGCTTTCTTGAGGAGTCGCAAACTTCACTACATAGATATGATAAGTCTACGTGGCATCCATCTTTTTGCTCCCCATTCGCGTGATGCGATAATTTGGTGAAACACAAACAGTCCCTCTTTGTGACTACATGTATGAGTCTGGGGTGTATTTTGGGGCACTTTATAAAGTTCCTATAATCTACCAGCTAACCAAGGATATGGATGACATTCCGATCTTGGAAATATAAGAATACCCTTCGGATGTATCGTAGAATACTATGCATGATTCAAAATCTATCGTGAGCGTCTAGAACTGAGCTTTGAGGGGAATACCAATGGTTTTTCTAACTTGATCAAGGAATTTTGGGTACGACATCATCTCCTCAAGAAAACTATCAACACACTTCACATGTGGGCACAGTTTCCCTAGTCCCAGGGTATAAGGGTCCGCATATGCCTACTTATTCTACATGGCCTATACCTGATGTACCTAAAATATCCCAGGACGAGTTTGGGCTCAGAAGAATTTGACGCAAGCTTCAAGACTGCCATGGAATACTCCCATAATCTTTACGTTTCCCACATCGTTATTTTATTTTGATCTTTACTTTCCAAAGAATATAATAGTCGAATTCTATCAAGATAAATGACTATTCTCTATTTTAATACATCAAAAGGCTTGGATCACTCTATCGTTTGTCATATCATTTTTGGAAACATTGGAAAATAAGGCCCTTTGCATATTAGGATGCAAAATACTTGTCAAGTCTTTCTTCATGTAACTTATGTGCTTTAACTGACAATATTTTCTAAGTGACTTATTCATTGTGTCATATTTGTTTTCATGCGTACTAACATATCTTCTATTTTTTTAGAACGGAGTAACAAACCTTGAATTTAGATATTATAGTTGCACATTTAAATTCCTTGTTTATGAAAACATCTCAATCATAACACATATGTTACAAAATATTTCCTACGTTTATAAACTTTGGCATCTGTTAAAACCATTTCTCAGCCTCAAATATTCTCTTTCTTATCTAGACAATATATGTTGGCATTTTTTCATCCCTGGACCCGTCTATCTTGGGTCCTCAGAATTCATGTCAACCTAGAATTTTATAAATCACACACATGATCACCTTATAGCACGATCCATAACTTACGAACATCCTTACTCTCCTTCTACGTTGCTTATATATACAACTATTTTCGAGTGATACATAATGTTATACCTACAGTTTCACATCTTAATAACTAGTGAGACGTTATCCTAAAGAAGTATTTATCCTTGGCTCTCTAACACGGTTATCATAAAATTTAATCATGTTAATCACACCTACTTCTCATCCCTACACCATTCATTACTCTTCAGAAGAGTTGGCTTGAGTTCAATGTCATGGATGATGGAAAGTTACATCTCGAAGATTAATCCAATATAGGATGATATTCGCATGCAATGACTTGAAGTCACAACAAGACAAAATCAACAACTTGAGGCTCAAGAAGTGCAACTAGAACTAGAACTCATCGATGTTCATAAAATAATGAACGATCTCTAAATCCAGTGAAGATTTAGAAGGTTTCTCTACCAACCCTTTCGACATGAATATCCTGTATGCCTGGGGGATTTTTTAGGGTATGAAATCAATGTCCAAAATACATTTTCATGCCATATGCCACATGTAACAGACTGGGAACAAAGGGGAAAGACGTGAGAGAGGATTCTAATAGTGATATCCTCCACATATAATACGTTCCTCAGAACAATTTCAGAACTATGTCCCGACCTGACTTCCAATGCTGAGGGTACATAGGAAACCCACACCAATTTTAATCTAACTTAGAAAAGACAAAATCGCCATTTTGTTGTTTTAAGAACTACGTGTGACTTGATTTACCTCATAGGATATGTTGGCAACCTATAAAAGGTTCGATCCTCCTATCTCTAGGAATTCTTATTCTCCTTTGATGACAAGAGAAATTAAAGGTAGGTTTTCTAGGCGTGAGATGGAAAATCTAGAAGAGTTTGACACATTCAGTCAAAGCATCTCGAGATATGCCAAGGAATCATCAAAAAAGTCTCTCCTAGTGACTGTTGCAGATTTTGGAGGATACTCCAAGAATACAAAAAGTGAGGATCTGGCTATCTACTCTAGTCAAGCTCACACACTTGACTCAAATCTTTTCCCAAATTAGGTTATCCACTCTAGCTTAGGCATTCTTTTTATCAGGCAAGAATCATTTTTGATGAATTGTTACTTTTACAATGTTCATCATATGCATATATCTTCAAATATACTAATATTTCTCCTTGAATTTTTCAAAAGTACGATATTTACAAATAAGGTTGAATAGAAAATATCAAAAGTGGTAGCGAATCTACATTTACGACAAAGTATAGTGAACAAAAAATCTCTCCACAATCAAAATCGGTATATGTTCTTTGCAAACACAAGAAGACAATAAAGAAGAAAATATGGTATGAAGAATCATGTGGGTCAATATGGAAAACACTATGAGTAACTTAAAATCAAGTTTCATTCCTAACTCAACCCAAAATATTTCTTTCACTATATTGCCTCACCCTAATCCTACTTATAGGTTTGATCCACAGATACTGGTGAATATACCACCAACCCAAATAGTTCTAGAGTCATGATAACAATCAATGTCCAAGAAACTACCATTACTACATCCGTCATAGAATGCTAATCAGATCAGCTAATAGTACATCCATATAAGAGAACTGGGGAAGAAATCTAGTCAACAAAATAGGACAACTCATATGGAGAGGTACCCAATCAAAAAAGGATTGGTGAAGAAGAGACACACTCAATAAACATTCAGAGTCTAAGCTATGAATATTTATGCATATGCCCAGGTCTCATACTCCCTCCAGGATTCAAGATATCAAAGTTAAATACTTTTCAATGGGAATAGGAATCAAATTACTCACTTGAAGGATTAATGAAAAAGATTGATAGAGATCGAATAAAATGAAGCTTTACGGATAAGGTTGTTCATCCAAAGTCTATCAGGATTAGCACTTGAGTGATATGTCGGACAAGACTTCAACGAGTAGAAAACTTGGAAAGACATGGCCCCAAACTTTATGAGAATATGAGTTCAGTATCAAACCTGATCTTATACTACATGACTTGATCTATAGGAATAAAATTCCACAAAAATCTTTTTCAGAATGTGTCTTGAGATAGAGGCTTAAAGTTTCAATAATATGTTCTTTATTCCCGAAAAGGAACTAATCTCCATATTCATTAGTATCTAGGAAGGAATATATTTTGAGAAGTCTCTTGGAGCTTTCCCATATAGTTTCTCTTAACTGATCCAATATGTTAAGGCAATTGAACATAACATTAAAGTAATTTAGATAATTGATAATCCAAACTTTATGCACCCATCTCAAAAGATGCCATCCAATTCTCGTTGGTCAAAAAAAGGAAATATTGTGACTACACCCAACTGATGGAACCCTTCTATGATATATTCCCTAGATTAGATGTTGCTAAAGTCATGTAACCAAGAAAGGAGACGGTAATTGACCCAACAGATCCACTGTTTAACCTCTCTAACTATTGTGCTTTTCACTTTAATGCACAAGACCACAATATAGTGGAATGTGTGGCCCTAAAGCATAAGTTTCATAACTTGATTGATTCCAACAAGCTACAAAAATATAAGTAGAAGAAAAGGTACAGTTTGACCACTAGTAATAAGGAAAAATGACAAAGTTTTGATGATTTCCCATAAAAGAGACGTCGCCACAAAAAATGACCAAAATGAGCTCTAAAGGATAGCTTATCATAGTTACTTGCTTTACCATTCTCCACCCATCCAACTTTATCATATTGTACTTGTGCTCCTTGTATAGAACTATGTTACGACCTGACTTCTTACACTGTTATGATATGTAGGAAGCCTACGTCGGGTTCGATCCCTTTAATAAACATTTCTTTTATTTGCCAAACTTGAACTACATTTTGACCTGATTCTTATTATGGGATACACAGAAAGCCTGAATCAGGCTCGGTCAAATCAACAAAAATTTAGTGTAAAATACGTGCAAACTTGGCTCCTATTCTAGGATACGTGGATAACCTATTCAATGAAAATCTACAAAACATCTTGATCATTCTCTTCAAAGCATAAAAATCTCCAATCACAATAAAATAGGGGCGGATTTCGAATAGTCTTTGACATCCAGAATCAACACCTTTCCCCACAAGATGATATTATGCTCGTTTATAAATTACGAACTGTTACAAGGAACAAAAGACGTAGATTTAGAGACCTGGTTGCGTTATGATGTACAAGTTAACCGCCACCTTTAAAATAAATATTTTTATTGAGAGCATGAACAAAATCCTAATGGAACAACATTGCATCAATAACAAGGATAGTCTTTTGATCAAAGGTGCCAGATCCTCACAGCCACATTATCACTAAATCCTATCTCTCTCTCTCTTTATCTCATTGTTTACATCTACTAACTCTGTGATGATAAGAAATTTCTCTAAATTTTTTAAACTTGCAGCACAAAGGTTTCATTGAAAATTGGAGGACACATATCAAGCACACTACCTACAAATGGATCAATACACCAACATTCCATCCACAAGAGGAGAACAAGGTAACAATATGAATGAATTACTTCTCCTATACAAAAGGTTGCCTGCTTATACAAAAAGGTAAAAGGTAATACACTAAGTACGAGGCAACTGACCGATACAACACAAGGCAATATCCCTATCACATAGCACAAAGTCAATCTGCCTATACCATAACATAATACACAACACAAGGCAATTTTGCGTAGACAACAGATATAAGGAAGTCCTTTCCTATAATAGGACATTAGGTTATTCACCCGAACAACAGGGTTGAGGTTGTCCGCCTATCTAATAGGACATAAGGTTTCTATACAATAGAAAATAAAGATATTTACCTTAATGATACATGAGGCAGTTCCCTTGTATAATAGGACACAAACTAGTCCATCCATAAAATAGGGCATAAGGAAATATGCCTATACAACAGGACACGAGGCAGTCTACCTATATAATAGGGCATAGGGCCATCTTCTCGAAGAACATGATATCAAGGTCATTCAACTATACAGTAGGACACACGATACAATCCTTACATTGTAGTTTCTCTGTTATACGGAGGCCTTTACATTACAATTGTTACACCAGATGGAGTTCACTGCATTTTAATTTTCCCATTAGTCGAAGTCCCTTTATATTTCAATTGCCCCACTAGATGGAGCCACTATATTTTAATTACCCTACTAGATGAAGGCCACTATATTTTAATTGCCCCACCAGATAGAGGCCACTATATTTCAATTGCCCTGCCATATGGAGGCCACTACATTTCAATTGCCCTACTAGACGGAGGTCATTATATTTCAATTTCCTCATGATGGAGGCTACTATATTTCAATTGCCCTGCTAGATGGAGGCATCTATGTTTCAATTGTCCCCAGATGGAGGCCATTAAATTTCAATTTTCTCTGTCAAATTTCAATTTTTCCTCCAAATGGAGCCATTACATTTCAATTACTCTGCCAAGCGGAGGCCACTACATTTCAATTGGCCCGCCCAATGGAGGCTATTATATTTCAAATACCCCGTTAATCATAGGTTTCAACATTACAAGTTTTCCCCTAAACGAGGCCATTACATTTAAAATACCCCACCAGTCGGAGGGTTTTACATTTACAAGCTCACTCCACCAAATTGAGGCTGCTGCATTCTAATTTCCTGGCTAGATACAAGATACTATATTACAAGTCATTTCTCTAGCCGAAACCTATATTATATTCACTCAGCAAGCTGGAGGCTTCAACACTCGTTTGAAGTTTTCTCTATACTTTACTCTTTATAGTACTATTTACTTTACAACTTTGGACTGCATAGATACTCAACTTTTTCCTACTTTACAAGTCAGAAAATTACAATGTGAAACTACCTCTAACAAATGAGCTGGGCCACATTGGTTGACAAGGAATAAAAAACTCACAAGCCAGAGTCAAAAATCCGCTCTCTGACTCTGCTCAACAATTACAATGTCATGTCATCTGAATTCTTAGATTTGAACACATTTAATTTTGGGAAAATTTGTTATTTTACTATAAATCAACAACTCCTTTAGCACCCAAGGTTGTCATAGCTAGACTGTAGGGCAATTTTGAGAGTTAATATGTGTACAACGATCTAATATAATGAGGACAAACCTAGTAGAGTCTCACTTATAAGTGTGTGGTACACCTTATTATAATTGGGAGTCTATGAAAGTATACCCTGTCTTTAGAAGATCTTTGTTATATTTCGAATCTTGACTCAAATTCCAAAGCTATTCCAAACTACACTTGGCCTAATACCTAGAATCCCAAGGATATGTAGGCATCTCAAAGATGGGCTCGACCATGATCATAAATATTACATATTCAATCGTTCCAACATTTTGTTCATATCACTCTCGAAACATTTAGTGTCATCATATTCCAATACTAGGGTGAAGTTTTAAGGACCAATCAAAGTTTTCAATAACCCTATCCTCCTGAACTACATCTAGCTTGATTCCTGTCTTCTTAAGGGATATGTAGCTGGCTCAAATTTGAGCATGACCATGCTCACTCTATATGCCAAAATCTTCTCATTTTCCATCACAAAAGAACCTAGTGTCATCATAATTCAACATTGGGAAAAATTTTGAAATACGATCAAAATTTGCGGTAACTTTATCTTCCCGAACTACATATGGTCTGACTTCTTGTGAAA
Organism: Datura stramonium; assembly: GCA_018107945.1. Lineage (NCBI taxonomy): Eukaryota > Viridiplantae > Streptophyta > Magnoliopsida > Solanales > Solanaceae > Datura > Datura stramonium. The sequence continues at coordinate 32,887 of JACEIK010010750.1, forward strand.
TTCAAGATATGTACTCAAGTCAAAGCTAGCATTCGACCATACCTACACCAACAACTCATTTCATTTCTTGAACTACATATGGCCTAATTTCTCATAATTCATGTCATTTTTTCTCAAAAAAAAAAAGTTGTTGGTCGGCCAAAATTGAAATTTGTCAATTTCTTTTCCCCTGGTCTTCTTTCATCATCCCTGGCCAAAGAAAGG
>JACEIK010010751.1:0-10293 GCA_018107945.1 Datura stramonium
ATCTATGAAGTATGTATACAAGCATGATGAGATGTTTATGAAAAAAGTATGATTTAGAAATACCCATGTTTATGTTCATGTTTTCAAAGTGAATCAAGTTGATTTCAAGCATGTTAAGTAATGGGCAAGCCCATATGAACAAGTATGTTTTATTTCATGAATTAGCTTACCACATGTGTTATGCCCCAGAAACTCAAAGACTAAATCCGGGAGTTAAAACAAAGAAAACTGGAAAAATCTGCACCAGGTCACAGAACGAGTAGTTCTGTGACCCGTGGGGGTGACCACGAGTCGTTAAGTGACTCGTGGTGGGGACTTTGAACTTGTTTGAAAATTTTGGAAAAAGGGGTGACCAGGGGTGTGTCTATGAGTCGTGGGGCGACCCTTGGTCAGTAATTGACTGAAAGTTGGGGAAGTCAGGTAGTGTACACAACGGGTCCTCACCACGACTTGTTTCGGACACCATGAGTCATTGGGTAAACCACGAGTCGTTAGGTACACCACGAGTCGTGGTGTCCCCCGTGGTGACCAGTATGGGATTCTATCAGTGTACCTCAGGATTGTGACCACGAGTCGTGGTCACTGGACATGACCCGTTGGGTCCCTTGTGGGGGACTGCCAGTCAGTTTTTCCTGCGAATTTCCTAAGGGTATTTCATTAATTTTCTAATCTTCTAAACTCTAAACTACGTCGTTTTGGCCTATTCTAACGGAATTTAGAGGGGCTGAATGGTATCCCCCTCATGCCCACTGAGATTTTCAAAGAAAAATAGCATAAGTTCTTCTCAAGAGCTCTCAAGCTAGGCCTAGGGCTCCTTACTAGTTGCATACATTAAATATTTTTCTCTGGGAAAATTCTATCCAAGTATGTGGGAATTCAACAAGGGAATAGTTCTTCCCTTGTGTCCCTAAAATTTCTCCCTACTTCTCTTTATCAGTTCTAGCCCTGAAACCATCAAATTTGAAGAAATTGTCAGTCATACTTTGTTTAATTCATGTGGAACATTATTTTATGTTAATAATAGATGTTTTCCACTAGCTTGTGATTGAAATGATGTTTGTTCTTGTGAAGTGAAATTTAGCCCTAATCCTTGAACGTAGAAAAATCTAAAATCTTGCCATAGTTATTAAATAGTGAAATTTTCCTGATTCCTTCGGTGTTGAGGATTCCTATATTGTTAGTTGGTGCTGAAAATTTAGTTAGATTGATGTCAATGCAGTTCAGTTAAAATATTAGAATACTCAGTGTCAATTAGAAATATCAGCTGATCAATTTGACTACAGAAATTCTCGAGGTGTCAATAATACCTCCTAGTTATCAAAATCAGACTCAAAACTCAGTTTTAGTGGTTCATTAGGAGGTCATGAAACTTCCAGATAAGTAGCTCTGATCAGCCTTAGGACCCTAGTCACAGATTATAGCTTGTTCTTAGATGGTTATGATTCTTCCAGATAAGCAGCTCTAACCAGTCTAGGAACCTAGTTCTAGAATCCGGTCCGATAAGACTCTTAGGGTGCTTTCAGATAGGTATTCCTGACAAGTCTTGGACCTTAGTTTCGAGCTATCAGCTTAGTTTCAGTCTGGGACTATCCAGTGGGAGTAGGACTTAGCAACGAGCGGATCGGGGTTCCAGCGCACCTAGGTTCCCAAAACTACGTTTCCACAGTAGGTTACAGTTTTATTGGACTCATGGCCCCAGACTCTTGTGATCACCCAGTTCATGCCTCTATACCCTAGCAAGGTATATTGGGTCCTACCGATGGGGTGTATACATCAGACTCCACGTCTAGATCATGTGGTTATATGTCTGTTATAGACTCTCCCACTAGTCAGTTCAGTCTCAATTCAGCTCAGTTCAACTCAGTCTCAGTTTAGCCCAGTTTAGCTCTTAGAACAAATTCAGACTACTCAATACAATTATGGGTTCAGTATAGTCATATAGACTAGTATCTCAGAGTTAGAGTACATCTTTGACCATCAAACAGGGTCATTTAGACCACCTCAATTTATTATAGTTATTTCAGCTTCAGTAGTCTCAGCGGTAATTTCATGTCTGTTCAGTACAGTTACTTATTCCATTGTCTTATGTTGTCTCTCACTTGCTCAATACATTCAAAGTACTGACGCATACTTTTATGCTGTATCATTTTATGATATAGCTACAGGATCTCAGTCTCAACCTCGTTAGCCAATCTCTCTTAGAAGATTTCAGTTGTTCTATTTGGTGACTCCTCATCCTTCGAGGACGAAGATTATTTTACTCAGTGTTGTTTCTTCTATTTAGACTTGGAGTTAGCTGGGGGCTTGTCTCAACAACTCATCAGCTTTGGTGGCTTTCAAACACAGATTTGGTTTTTAGAAATGTAGTTTTATTCAGATGTTTCAAACATTATGATCTATCTCTATTTCATAAATGTTTTGTAGTTTACTTTAAATCTTCCGCTGTATATATTAAAAAGTTTACTCAGAATGCTAGTGTATGATAGATCAGGGGTTGACTTGGGGTTACTTGTGACTTCAAGTACCGTGTCCGTCCAGGGTGTAAGCTCAGGGCGTGACAAACTTTGTATCAGAGAACTAGGTTTAGAGTATCCTCGGATGTCTGAAAGTCGTATCGAGTAGAGTCCTTTTCATGGGTGTGAAGCACGCCACACTTATGACAGGGAGGCTACAAGATGTTATTAGGAAAAACTCCCTTTTATTCATGCTCTTTATCGTGCGTTGAAATTCAACTCCAGGATCGTTCTCCTAATTCATGTTGTTTCATTTCAGTTAATTATGCCTCCGCAACGTGGTAATGGAAGAAGGGCCGGTAACGCTCACCGACCTGCCCCACCAGCTCCAGCAGTCCCTCAAGATGACTTAGTGTCCACCGCGGAATTCAGGTGGCTATCTGCCTATCCAGCTGCTCTCTCAAACAGTTACCAACCAGGTGAACCAGCAGGTTGTTCCAATCAACAATAATGGTCCGCAGTAATTGCCCAAGTGTGGGACTTTACTCAGATGAACACTCCAGATTTTCAGGGATCTAATATAGGAGAGGACCCACAGGAGTATGTGGATGATATTAGAAAGATCACCCGAATTTTGGGTGTTAGCTCCTCGAAAAGTGCCGACTTAACTTCCTATCAGTTAAAAGGGGTAGCTTAGATCTGGTACGAGCAATGGAAGGAGGGGAGACCAGTGGGAGCAGGACAAGTGGAATGGGAGGAGTTCACTACAACCTTCCTATAGATTCTTCCCTCGGGAGCTCAGGGAGGCAAAAGTAGTGGATTCATGAATCTAAGATAAGGAAATAGGACAGTAGAAGAATATGCTATGGAGTTTACCAGGTTGTCTAAATATGCTCCAGAGATGGTGGCCGGGCTAAAGTTTGTTAATGGGGTGTCAAACCTGGTCCTCAAGGAGTGCAGGACAACGATGCTGATTAAGGATATTGACCTCTCCAGTCTCATTGTTCCTGAAGGACATGGAGCGGAGAAACAAATGGGAAAGAACCATCCAGTCATATTATAGCCACCAGAGGTCTGGCGGTAGTAGCCATCCACAGCAGCAGCAGTAGCAGCAGAGGGCTCCAACACCCAGCTCAGCCAGTGCCCCTACCTTTCGGTCCCACCAGGATCGGAGTGGTGGAGCATCTTGCTCTCAGTCCCAGAGCTACAATTCTAGCAACAGGTATCCAACTTGCCCTAAGTGTGGCAAGAACCACCCAAGAGAGTGTCTTCAGGGTCAAGAGAGCTATTTTGTTTGTGGAAAGCTTGGTCATCGGCTTAGAGAGTCTGCGTCAGCAGGACGAGAAAGGTCACAATCCACTAACTCAGCAGCTCCAACAGGCCGACCAGCTCAACAGGACAATACTTCATGTACAGATGGAGGTCAGCGCCAAAACCATTTCTATGCAGTATCATCTCGTCAGGATCAGGAGAGCTCACCTAATGTGGTCACGGGTATGTTACATCTTTTCCACCTAGATGTATATGCCTTACAAGATCCTAGAGCCACACTATTGTTCGTGACTCCATACATAGCTGTTCAGTTTGATATCAGTCTGGAGGTCCTCTTAGAACCATTTTTAGTTTCCACCGTAGTTGGCGAGTCAGTTAGAGCCAACCGGGTATAGAAACTGACCTCATCCTTGGAATGGATTGGTTACACTCCGGTTATGCCTCAGTCGATTGTAGAACTAGAGTTGTCAAATTTCAGTTTCCAAATGAGCCAGTGTTAGAGTGGACGGGAAGTAGTTCAGCGCTTAAGGATCGGTTTATTTCCTACCTTAAGGCCCAAAAGCTTATTTCCAAGGGATCTATCTAACATCTAATTCGGGTCAAAGATTCCAACTTGGAGACCCCAACTATCTAGTCAGTCCTTGTTGTCAGTGAATTTCTTGATGTTTTCCCCGAAGATCTTCCCGGAGTTCCTCCTGAGCGGGAAATCGACTTCAGTATAGACCTTCTCCCAAATACTCAGCCCATCTCCATCCCTCCTTACAAAGTGGCTCCAACTGAGCTTAAGGAGTTGAAGGAGTAGCTAAAAGACCTTCTTAATAAGGGTTTTATCAGACCCAGCATCTCTCCCTGGGGTGATCCAGTACTATTCGTGCGAAAGAAAGATGGTACCCTCAGAATGTGCATCAATTACCATCAGTTAAATAAGGCCACAGTAAAGAATAGGTATCCCCTACCCAGAATTGATGACTTGTTTAACCAACTTCAAGGAGCCAACTGCTTCGCCAAAATAGATCTCATGTGGGGGTATCATCAACTAAGGGTCAGAGAGTATGACGTACCGAAAATCGCTTTTAGGACTCAGTATGGTCACTACGAGTTTTTGGTTATGTCCTTCGGACTAACAAATGCCCCTACAGCCTTTTTGGACTTAATGAATAGAGTCTTCAAGCAGTATCTGGATATGTTCGTCATTGTATTTATCGACGACATTCTGTTATACTCCATAAATGAGGAAGAGCATTCTAGTCACCTAAAAATAGTGCTTCAGACACTTAGGGACCGCCAATTGTTCTCCAAGTTCAGAAAATGCGAATTCTGGTTGAAGTCCGTGACTTTCCTGAGTCACGTGGTCTAGGGTGAAGTTATTCAGGTTGATCCTCAAAAGATAGCAGCGGTGAAAGACTGGCACACACCTACCTCCCCAACCGAAATCAGAAGTTTCTTGAGGCTAGCCGAGTATTACGATGCTTTTTGGAAGGCTTTTCTTCTCTAGCATCCCCTCTGACTAGGCTGACTCAGAAGAAGGTGAAATTTTAGTGGTCAGATGCGTGTGAGAAGAGTTTCAAGGAATTAAAAACTCGACTCACTATCGCTCTAGTGTTGACCCTACCGGAAGGATCAAATGGATTTGTAGTATATTATGATGCTTCCAAAGTTGGACTCGATTGCGTTCTGATGCAGCGGGGCAAGGTGATAGCCTACACCTCCAAACAACTTAAAGTTCATGAAAAGAATTATCCAACTCATGACTTGGAGTTGGTAGCAGTGGTGTTTGTGTTGAAAATATAGAGACACTATCTGTATGGGGCTCACATAGATGTTTTCACCGATCACAAGAGCCTTCAGTATGTATTTAGTCAGAAAGATCTAAAACTTTGTCAGAGAAGGTGGCTAGAGCTCCTGAATGACTATGACATGAGCGTGCTATATCACCTGGGAAAAGCCAATGTGGTGGCTGATGCCCTGAGCAGAGTTTCTACGGGGAGAGTGACTCATGTCGAGGAAGGTAAAAAGGAACTGGCAAAGGATATTCACAAGCTAGCTCGGTTGGGGGTGCAGTTGGTTGATTCAGCTGAGGGTGGAGTGGTAATGCAAAGTGGGTCAGATTCCTCTTTGGTTGTTGAAGTTAAGTCCAAACAGGATGAAGATCCCATCTTACTTAAGCTGAAGGAATCATTTTTCAGAAAAGAGGTCGAGGCTTTCTCCAAAGGGGGAGATGGTCTGCTCCATTACCAGGGGTAGATTGTGTGTACCGAATGCTAGTGATTTGAGAGAGCAGATACTGGTTGAAGCACACAACTCGAGGTACTCCATCCACCCTAGTGCTACTAAAATGTATCCCGATTTACGGGATATTTACTGGTGGAACGACATGAAGAGAGACATCGCTGAATTTTTAGCTAAGTGCCCAAACTGCCAGCAAGTTAAAGTAGAGCACAAAAAATCGGGAAGTATGACTCAGGTATCAGCATACCCACCTGGAAGTGGGAAGAAGTAAATATGGATTTTGTTATGGGTCTACTTCGAACTCGTCGGTAGCATGATTCAATCTAGGTAATAGTAGACCCGATGACTAAGTCAACATACTTCTTCTCAGTTTAAAAGTACAAATTCAGCTGAGGACTATGCTAGGCTTTATATCCGAGAGTTGGTCAGACTTCATGGGGTGCCACTATCCATTATATCAGACAAGGGTACCCAGTTCACCTCTAATTTCTGGATGTCTTTTCTGAAGGGATCGGTACTCGGGTCAAGCTCAACACAACTTTTCACCCACAGACGAATGGACAAGCTGAGCGGACTATTCAGACCCTAGAAGATATGCTGAGAGCGTGTGCGATCGATTTCAAGGGCAGTTGGGATGATCACTTGCCCCTCATCGAGTTTGCTTACAGCAAAAGCTACCACTCCAGTATCCAGATGGCCCCGTTTGAGGCATTATATGGCAGGAGGTGTAGATCTCCTATCATATGCATTGAAGTGGGTGAAGCTACTTTAATCAGGACAGAATCGGTTCATGAAGCTATGCAGAAAGTACAGCTCATCCGAGAAGGATTGAAAACAGCTCAAAGCCCTCAGAAATCTTATGCTGATGTGAGGAGAAGAGAATTGGAGTTTGCTGTGAATGACTAGGTTTATCTGAAAATTTCACCCATGAAGAGGGTAATGAGATTTATAAAGAAAGGAAATCTCAGTCCGAGATATGTGGGTCCCTACAAAATTCTGAGGCGAATTGGCAAGGTAGCTTATGAGTTGGAATTACCTTCAGAGTTGGCATCTGTGCACCCAATATTCCATGTGTCACTATTGAAGATGTGCATCGGCGATCCAACTTCAATTGTTCCATTGGACAATGTGGGAGTGAAAGATAGTCTCTCATATTAGGAGGTCCCAGTCTAGATCCTTGACCGTTAGGTTCGTAAGTAGCTTTGATCAAAGTCTTGTGGGGGAATCAGCAGGTTGAGGGAGCTATATGGGAGGCTAAAACAGATATGATGGCTAGATACCCCCATTTGTTTCCTTCTGGCTCAGTTTCAGCTTAAGGGATCAATTTCCTCCCCAAAACTGCTTTCAGTTCATGTGTTCCAGTTTCTTTCACGTAAATAAATATGTGTATGATTAGTGAATTTAGTACAGACTTGTGATTCAGTTCGGAGGTAGTCATTTTGTTAGTTTTCATCTTTCTAATCAGTATTTGAGTATAAAGATTGCCATTCTCTGCTTTCCTACGTGTTTTCCAACATTTCAGGATGAATGTTACCAAGGGGGAGATATTGTAATGCCCCAAAAACTCAAAGACTAAACCCAGGAGTTAAAATGGAGAAAATTGAAAAATCTGCACCAGGTCACAAAAGACTAGTTCTGTGACACGTGGGGGTGACCACGAGTCGTTAAGTGGTGACCCACCCACTTAACTGTAATAAACTGAGGTGGTCTAAATGATCCTGTCTGATGGTCTGATAACATCCATGGCAACTCATCATCAACTAAGGAAGCTTTGGGAGTTTCAAGAGGACCCATGACAAGATCCCAAAAAAGAAAATGTGAAGATCAACTTAATAGGCTGGAATTAGCTATTAAAAAGTGTCTTTTGATGGAAGAAGATCTCAACTCCAATGAAGATATTTTCTCCAAGTCTTACATCTATTTGAAGGCCCAAATTAAAATCCAAGAGGAGATGATATAGAGCCTAAATCAGCCCCTAAATGGAGAAAATACTGCCACATTTTTTAAATTAGTTTCTAGAATTAAATTTAAAGTTGTTTTATTCTATGTTGACTCCTAGGAATTTGTGTGTGGCAGTCTTCTATGCCATTTAATAGTTGTTTTATTCTATGTTGACTTCATAGGATAATGTGTTTTGTAGTTTCTAGGTTCTAGGAAGTATCATTTTCATTTATGATATCTTTTGACCAACTCCTTCTTCACTACTATATAGGGGTCTTTGTTCATTCATGAAAATCAGATTTTGAATATTAATATATTTGAGAGTTCTTTTGAACCTTTGTGGAAGATTAAATTTGGATTTATCTTGCAACTGAACTAGTTCATAGTTTATGGTAGTAAGATAATTTTCTTTCTTGATATCTTTGGTTTCTTCTTGGTATTCTTAGAAGGTGATTAGTACACTTACTAATTGTTGTCTAACGTTACTCACGAAGAGGTCAAGATCCAATCCTAAACTTGATTAGTTTCTCAAGTAAAGGCATTTGGTTTACCTATAGCCAATTCATTATTACTTGGATCTTGTCAAATCTATATCTTTTAGTTCTTGTTTAGTCTTTCAATTAGTTTCCTAGTTTTGCTTCCGCATTTATTTTAAATTAATACTCAAGTTTTGAGATTCCCAACCTTTGCGTTATCAAGTGGTATCAAAGAGGTTCTATCAAGATTTCATTTTTGATAATCTTGGGAGTTTTTTTAACAAAGAGAAAAAAATAATTACTGTAGCATTGAACAATAACGTTAAAAAAACACTATTATGGCAGTGAACAATAACATTTAAAAAAAGCAAAAAAAAAGAATTTTTTTTAATTGCTTTTCAAGAAGTTTTCTTCATCTAATTGTTTCAAAATAAAAAAGGAAAGAAAAAGAGGTTTTTGATAGAACATAAGAAGAGGGGATCCTAGATCTTAATCTTGTTCTAAAATCCTTTCCTTTTGTTCGTGTCTTATTTAAACTAAATCCTATACTTCCTAGGGTTAGTTCTTCACTTTTTTGTGTCCCAAAATTCCTTATTTTACTACTAAGGACTTGACACTAGTGAGGTTAAATATAAATCCACGAAGTCTCTTTCTAAAGGTCATTTGAGAGGAAAAAGGAAGGAGTGGGTGAGAACAATTAAGGGAAAAAAGCCAAGTTTGAGTGATACACTATTTTTTTTAAAGATTTCTAATACAGGTGATAGTGATGGTAAAAAGGGGGTTACTCAAGAAGCGGAGATCCGAGCAAGAAATGATTTTACTTTACAAGCTATGCACCAACAATTTGAAAGATGAAACTTACAATTCCAATAGATAAAGGATGCCATTGCTGAACAAAATGAGACAATAGCTGAACTTAGGAGGGGAAATCAACCTGTTGTACCACCCCAAAATAATCCCAGACCTCAAAATAGGAGAAATGTACTCCATGCCCCCATTGTGAATAATGAAAATCCTATTTACGATTTGGTTGATAATTTTGATGTAAATCTAGTTAGGATAGGGAGAGATAGAAGGGGACAACGAGCTAGATAGAAAGATTCTTGAAGTAGAATATGAGAGTGAGAAAGAGGAAGAAGATGAAGGTGAGAGTGAAGATGGTGTAGAACTTCCTTTTAAGGGTAGTTAGGAGGCTTATGTCTATTAGTTTGGAAGTTGATAGTAATGAATAAAGGGAGAATATATTCCATATTAGGTGTGGGATAAAGGGGAAAACTTGTTCTATGATTATTGACAATGGTAGTTGTGCTAATGTGGTAAGTTCACACTTGGTAGATACGTTAGAGATTGCATGCATGAAACACCCTAAGCCCTATAGACTCCAACGGTTGAATGATAGTGATGAATTGAAAGTCAACAAACAATGCATGATTTCATTCAATGTTAGTAGGTATGAGGATGAATCTTTTTGTGATATGATTCCTATGCAAGCTTTTCATATCTTGCTTGGTCGTCTGTGGAAGTTTGATAGGCATACTTTTCAAGATGGAAGAAAGAATAGATATTCTCTTGAGCTTAAAGGAAGAAGTATACTCTTGCACCTTTAACTCCTTCTCAAGTGTCTGAAGATCAAAGAGAGATTGCGGGAATCAATAGGAAAACAAAAGGGAAGGAATAAAAGTTAGCTTGAGGGAAAAGAAAAGAGTTCTGGCCAAGAGTTAGAAAAAAAGAAAGATGGCCAAGAGAGAGAAAAAGAGGACAAAAACATAAGCAACGAGGTAAAAGAGGACTCGAGTGGAAAAAAAGAAAATTTTTGTGAGAGGAAAGAGGCTAAGGTAAAGAAAAAAGAGAGTTTATATACAAAAGAAAAGGAGTGTTTGAATGTAAGAAAAGAGGGACTGCGCATAATACTACTTACTTAT
>JACEIK010010751.1:25772-37780 GCA_018107945.1 Datura stramonium
ACAATTTACATGAGAATGTACACAATTTATTAGACAAACAAGACGAAAGTTATACATTTGAGTATCGATTTGGCATATAAATATGCCCCTTATCACATTTGAACTTCAATTATTGAGTTATTGTCAGGTTTCAGTTTCCAGGATTCCAGGTTTTTACTATTCCTTATTTCTGGCTCAGTTATCAATGCTATCTTATATGTTTACAATTTTAAGCCTTACATACTAGTACATTTCATTCGTACTGACGTCCCTTCTCTTGGGGACATGCGTTCGTGCTGTAGGTGTAGGCAGAGGCTAGGATTGCCAGTTGCAGTAGCGGTTCGTGAGATCAACGGATGTATTGGTATGCTCCTTTCTTCCTGGAGCTAGGGCTTAGTTACTTCAGCTTGAGTTTTAAGTTATAGTTACGGGTAGGTCGGAGCCCTATTCCGACCATCAGTTCAGTTTACTTATTAGAGGCTTTGTGGACTTAGTATGAATAGTATTATTCAATTTGTGGCCTTATCAGCATTTTATATATTTATTTGTGGTAATTGAGACCTTATGGGTCCAGATGTTTTCTCTAGTTGATTGTGATAGGTGTCCTGGAAGGCTTAGATGTTGCAGCTACAGATGCTATATAGTCGGCTTCTCGGTTAGTCAGGTACCGAGAGCCAGTCGTGCCCTCCCCCAATTTTGGGGTTGACAGATATTACGAAGACAGCCTTTAGGACTCAGTATTGTCATTACAAGTTTTTAGTATGCTCCTGTAGCTTTTATGAATTTGATGAACAGGGTGTTCAAGCCATATCTAGACATGTTTGTGATTATATTCATAGATGATATCCTTATATACTCTCGGAGCAAGGAGGAGCATGCCGCTCATTTGAGGGTGGTGCAACAGACCTTGAAGGATTGTCAGTTATATGCTAAATTCAGTAAATGTGAGTTTTGGTTGAACTCGGTGACATTTTTGGGTCATGTGGTGTCAAGTGAGGATGTACAGGTAGACTCTCAAAAGATAGAGTTTGTGAAGAATTGACCGGTGAATCCTTCAGATATCAAGAGTTTCTTGGGTTTAGCTGGGTATTATCGGATATTTGTGGAGGGGTTTTCATCTATTACGGCACCGTTGACCAGATTGACCCAAAAAAGTGAAGTTCCAATGGTCGGAGGCTCATGAAAGGAGCTTCCAAGAGTTGAAGACTCGACTCACCTCAGCACCTGTTTTGACCCTACCCGAGGGTACCGATGGGTTTGTGGTATCACTATGATGCTTCGAGGATCGGCCTTGGTTGTGTATTGATGTACCATGGTAAGGTTATAGAATATGCTTCCAGGCAGTTGAAGGTCCATGAAAAGAATTATCCAACTCATGATCTTGAATTGGCGGCGGTAGTATTTGCCTTTAAGATTTGGAGACACTATTTGTATGGGGTCCATGTAGAATTGTTTACGAACCACAAAAGCCTACAATATGTGTTTACCCAAAAGGATCTAAATCTACGAAAAAGAAGGTGGTGGAGTTACTCAAGGATTATGATATGAGTGTCCTTTACAGTGTTCTTTACCATCCGGGAAAGGCTAATATAGTAGCAGACACTCTTAATAGGCTTTCTATGGAGAGTGTGTCCCATGTAGATAAGGGGAGGAAGGAGCTGGTGAAGGATTTGCATCGGCTTGCACAGTTGGGAGTTCGTTTGGTTGACTCAACCGACCGTGGTGTTATTGTTCAGAACGGATCATAATCATCCTTGGTGACTGATGTTAAAGCTAGACAAGACAAGGATCCTATCTTGGTGAAGTTGAAGGAAGCCGTTCAGAATCAAAAGGTAGAGGTCTTCTCCAAAGGGGGAGATGGTGTGCTCAGATATCAGGATCGTTTGTGTGTTCTAGCTGTTGATTATTTGGGAGATCGGATGTTTCACGAGGCTCATGGTTCCAGATATTCCATACATCCAGGTTCCACCAAGATCTACCTTGATCTATGGGAAGTCTATTGGTGGAATGGCATGAAAAAGGATATAGCGAAGTTTGTGGCTAAGTGTCCAAATTATCAACAGGTGAAGGTTGAGCATCAAAGACTTGGAGGTGTACTTCAAGACATCAGTATTCCTACTTGGATGTCGGAGGAGATCAATATGGACTTCATCACAGGGTTACCTTGCACTCGTCAATAGTATGACTCCATTTAGGTGGTTATGGATAGGTTGACCAAAGCAGCTCATTTCCTATCGGTCAAAACTACTGATTCAATGGAGGATTATGCTAAATTATACATTCGGGAGCTAGTTTGGTTGCATGGAGTGCTCTTGTCCATCATATCAGATAGAGGTACTCAGTTTACCTCCCAGTTTTGGAGATCGTTTCAAAAGGGACTTGGTACACAAGTCAAGCTCAGTACAACATTTCACCCGCAAATAGATGGTCAGGCGAAACGTACTATTCAGACTCTCGAGGACATGTTGAGAGCATGTGTGATTAATTTCAAGGGTAGTTGGGATGATCATTTTCCTCTTATCGAGTTTTCATATAACAACAGCTACCATTCTAGCATTCAGATGGCTCCCTTTGAGGCTCTCTATGGGCAGAGATGTAGATCGCCTATTGGTTGGTTTGAAGTTGGTGAAACTGCGGTGATAGGTACAGATTCAGTCCATGAGGCTATGAAGAAGGTTCAGCTTATAAGAGATAGGTTGAAAACAGCTCAGAGTCGCCAAAAGTCCTATGCGGATGTGAGGAGGAGGGAGCTTGAGTTCGAAGTTGATGATTGGGTGTTTCTGAAGGTATCTCCCATGAAGGGAGTGATGAGATATGGAAAGAAAGGAAAACTCAGTCCCCGTTATGTTGGCCCATACCAGATTGTGAAACAGGTTCGCAAGGTGGCATATGAATTGGAGTTGTGATAACGTCCAAAATATACTCCTCATAGGAAGGGTATACATTGTCGATGTATCAAAACAAGTAACCCAACAGATGTCGGGGTCAAATCCCACAAGGACTACTGAGTGATAATTACAAGTTTCGGTTGAGAAATTGAAGTTATCTTGCACCACTTAGGAATAACATAAAAACAAATAAGTTGGGGGAGATTGGAATTTGTAGTAGATTATAATTATTAATTTGGTTGCCTATAATAGAAAAATTACCAAGGTTGTTGACAAAAATGTGAAAGACTAGCGGTGCAGTGTAGATGATATACTAACTAGATAGGGACATGCTAGGTCATCTCATAAGTTCAATTAATGTAAATAATCTAGGGGAAATGCGTAATTATAGCTTTCAACTTTATAAATACCACTTACTAGAGTTTTATTAAACCTCTAGCCACTATTAGCTTAACCCAATCAGATTTGTATTAGTAGATGCACTAATTTCTAGATATTAGCTACTAATTAGGAGTGAGACTGCAATTTTGGCTATTTCTAGCCCAACTTTACAATCTCTCATCCATACCCACCATTAAATTCTCTTTCAATACTTAATTATTTTTTTACAAGCAACAATCAAGTAAGAACAGGTAGAACCACATCATAATCAATCGATCTTCCATTAGAGATTGAAGAGAATCTATCATATTTGCACTTATTTAAACAATATGGAGATGCCTCTAGCAATACCCATTCTAATTAAGTATTCATCATCACACACCTCTAGTTAATAATTTAGCTACTCATGATTAAGAAATTCAAAAGCACATTTAATAATAAACTCATTGAATTCAATAACAAGAGTAGTAAAATCAAGTTCACAAACAGTCTTCAACAATGGTTGTACCTTGCTATTGAGAAGAAGAAGAAGAAGAGAATAGTACTTTTCAAAGTTTATCAATCAAATTCTCCTTTTCTCTACCAAAGGAATGTTCTAAAGCTAGGAAAGGAAAAAGATGATATGATATGCTCTACTATGATATGCTTAGTACATAGTACTTTCTCTAGAATTTATATCCAAGAAAATAGGACATCTTCTCTCTCTTTTTTCGGGCTGCACAATTTTGCCCCTGAGCAGCATTCTGAAATTGGTGGGACAACTGGCGGTTCACTGGTTGCAATTCGTGGACCACCGACTACATTATCTGTTACTTCAATGCATTCTAGTAGTCAGCGGCGGTTCCGTCAGCATTTAGCCGATCTTTATCCATGCAGCGCCGATCTTTTTCCTTTCAATCCAAAAAGTCGGGTGCCATTCAGTGGCTGAACCAACGAGTCACCATTGGCAACCCGTGTTTCATCGGTGGCTTGTTTCCTAGAGGCAGTAGGAATCGGCTCTCGACCAGTGTTTCACCGGTCTCTTCGGTGGAACGCCAATTTTCAACGCACTTCCTTCTTTTTGCTCCATTTCTTGCTCTCTTCTTCACATTAGTCATCTGCACACAACAAAAGCAAAAAGGGCATATAATCCACAAGAACAACTCAAAAACTAAGCAAAACTCAGGCTTAAGAGCCCAATGAGTTGGTGAATTTACCAACTCATCAAACCCCCAAACTTGAACCATTGTTTGTCCTCAAGTAATGCAATTCTTAGTAGTAGAAAAACATGCCACTCCTTACAAGTTTAAATATCATTAACCACCTGTCTATGACAACCCAAAAATGCTCACCAATCTCACCGAAAAAAAGAAGAAAATTCCCTTAAAAACCAAAACAATGAAGATATTTCAAGAGGCTACCACCTTTCACAAACATGGCTCACAAGAGGATTCATTTTGTAAAACAAGGGCATTGCTTATCCATAAAATACACATAGCATCTCAAGGCATAATCAGTGTACATTCAAAACTTGCCTTAGAGTTTACACTTCTAAGTGCACTTATGTCCTTAAAAAGAGATGATGCCACTCACAGAAAGGAGAATTCCTATTTTTTGTCATGTAATCATTAAATACACACAAGGATTGTTTGGAAGAGCTAATCACACTAACTCTTCCAATAGAAATCTTCATGCACACAACTTGACCCATAGGCTTGTACTTAGAATTATTTAGGACTTGCGGGTTATGATGTAGGATTGGGTTAAGGGTAGGATGGAAATTTAGCTTTAGTGACTAGATCCTCCCTAATACCTTTTGTGAACATACCTCCCATCAACTCTTTTCAATCACTTCACTTTATTTCTCCTCTTTCATCGTTTCTGACTTTCATTTCTCAATGACCCTCCTTAACCTCTTTGGCTCTCACAACCTTATCTACGCAAGAGGAAGCACCAGCCCAAACAAATTCTTCTTCTCTTTTCGATTTATCATTTTATGCATTTTGACACAATGTGGTGCTACCTCAAACTAAAATTCTCATGTTCCTCTTGTACACCCTCAAACTTGGGTTTTTGCCTCATTTCTCATTTTTTCCTTATCACTCCCTTTTTCTTAGGATTGAAGCCTCACTTATCCTTATACTATCACTAGAACTTAGGAAGGATGGGTGCCGAGAGGTAATAAGAATAGTTTTAAGGCTTATAATGCGGTTGCGAAAGAAGGGTCTAAAGCTCAACGCTGGCTGACAAAGATCAATGTTCAAGGAGGGTATATGGGTGAAGTGGCTAAACAAAGAAAATCCTAGAATCATGTTTTAAGTGCAACTACATCTAGGATTTCACCTTGAGTCACACCTAGGGCAAGTTCTATAAAAGAAGTCATGCATGAGACTCATCAAAAATTCCTTACCACACAATAGTCATTTTCATCACAAAGTTTCAAGTCAGGGCATCAAAGCATGCAAATTCATGAGTCAAGCAAGGAATTTACAAGGTATGACAAAGAGTGATATGCTCTTGCTTCAAACATCTGCTCATTATCTTTCATTTTCATGCCCTCATTTTAAAATTCCATTTCAAAATTTTTCTAGTGGTGCCTTTTAAAACAGCTTCATAAAAAGACTCAAAAGTAATATGGCATTTTCCCTTATGAGAGTTGCCACACAGTCTATCATCGGGAAGTGCCAACCCGGTTCGACAACAAAAAGGGAAAGAAAAACAAAAAAATGCTCCTCAAGAAAGAACCGGTATGAACAAAATCCTTGGAGTTTATTTACCGTCCTACTAATTACAAAGGCGAACAAGAAAAAGAATAACTTGGGTCATGCGTGTAGAATTTATCAATTCAAAGCTAAGAGCCCTTTTTTTCACTCACATATTTACATTCAAAACTAAATCATGCCATTCATTTCAATATTAGCACAAGCCCGGCAAGGGAAATCATCAAACAACATAGACAACAACATGAGAAAGGCTCTATCCGATCAATTCAAACAAAAAAAAGAGAAAACATCAATAAAAATCAATGAACCCCCAACAAATACGCTCATCCCTCCCCCATTTAAAAGAGTATATTGTCCCCAATGTATGTATGAAAAAGGGAAAGGGACAAGAAACTCCCTGAGCGGGTCATTGGTCCTTATCATCAGCAGCTGCATCACCTGCACCATCACCACTGGCCTCACCTATCCCATCAAAATCGTCCCCCAAGCCTTCAAATAGATCATCAATGGGGCCCTGAACTGTGGAGGGAGCATCCATTGCAGCATCAAGGGCGCTCATGTCGGGCACCTCTGTTGAAGTCCGGCTCTTCCATTATTGCACCTCAATTTGGAGGGAGGTGACAACCCACTCAACCGCTTCCACCCTCTTGCACAGTTTAGTGACACTCTTAGATTTGAGCTCCTTCTTAATTGTTTGAGCAATGAGGGCAGGGAGACTCTTTGCCAATCTTTAGAGTTGGCTCTTGTGAGAGTTGGTAATTTTCACAAATCTGTGGAGATCACTTGGTTGGCAGGATTGAGGAGGGGGAGATGCTCTACGATGAGGCATGTCGACCGAAGCTTGGCCTGACATTTCGTGTTGGGGAATGTTCAAATCAGGGGCTTGTGGTGAGTGGTTCGACCCATGGGAAAGGGATCCCTCAGCTATCCCAAAGGCCTGTAGTCTTTTCCTCTTCATTGCGGGTACTCAACATCTCTCTTCCGGTCAATTACAATTACTCCTAAAGCAGTAGAAGGGGTTTCATCTGGGAACAGAGGCACTCCAGCTTGTGAGCATAGTTGGGAAATGAGGAAAGCGTAGAGCATGTGAGTGCCAGACTGTCATGCCTTCCGTTTCATTTGTTGGGCCACAATCTCCCCAAAGTTGATGGGGACTATGGTCATAATGCAGGCTAAGAGAATTGAAGTTTCCAAACTAACCATTTGCTCGTTCTTGGATGGGATGATACAACCACAGATAAAATCCAGCCACAACTTAGCCTCAAACTTCAAAACATAGCGAGAGATTTCGCCACCCATGGAGGCCCACAGAGGTGTATCAACAGCAATGATTGGTGCTATCCATGAGAATTGGTCTTTTATGTCAACTACTCGAGCTATGTACTCCATACCGGAGTCAATCTCATCTTCCCAAAACAGGTAGTTAATGGAAGCCGGGGTGATGTCGACTTCCACTCCCCTTATCATAACCTAGGAATGAAAAGTCATCAACTTTTCCCCTGTGCTTCATGCTATCCTATCGAGCTTGGAAGGAGGCATAGAATTCTGGCACCAGGCTAGGATAGTAAGGCGGGAAAGGATTGGCAAAGGCGTGCCATTGTTGGTCCGTGAATTGGAAGGTGATGTTAGAGAGATCACCCCGCAAGCCTGCTAGGTAAAATCGCTTCTCCACAGTTATGGACCGACCCTGGCGTATGACGTAATGCTCATTCATGTTTGGGACATAGAGTATGATGGCCTCTTTGGAGTTCGCAGGTGGTGCTGAGGCCTTGGCTTTGCACTTGTCCCTACTAGTGGATGAGATGGGGGCCTTTTTTGCCGGTGTTCCTAGAAGAAGTCATGATTTTTCTGCAAACATAGGGTCAGTGACAGCCATAGTGTACTTGCATTTAAATAACTAAATCTAATTAAAGAGTGAAATGAGAAGCAATAGAAGTAAAATCTCTGCCAGCATCCGTGAAACACCGGCGAGTCACAGGAGGAATCCACGAACCGCCGATGACTCGCCGATGTGAAATAGAAGACTGGGTAGACCCAGGGTGCACCGACGACAAGGTGGCGAGTTATCGGTACTGATCCGCGAATCGTCGATGCAACACAGGATCCAGACAGTGGCCTGAAGCCAATGATGCCTTGGACCGACGTTCCATCGGTGTTTCGCCGGACCCCACCAGCGAATCGCCGAATGTCATTGTCCCCAAATTAAACCAAACATTTCTATGGTGCCCATTTACACACCCACACACATTTCAGTGAAACAGCAACTCTACACATAAAATAGGACTCAAATGACTTTTTACCCTTAAGAATGGCTTCACCCAATCTATCACCCAAAGCATGACATTTCAATCCTAGTGGGTAACTCAGACTTCCACCCCATTCAAATTTACACAAATATCACATCAATCCCCCATCAATTTCAACAAATAAAGCATAAATCATGAATCTAATGGGAAGGAAAAGCAGCAAAAGTGAAAAGACAGGTATTATAAGCCATATGAAAATCACAACTAATATGTCATTGATGAGAACATAGAAAAGACAAAGGTACATTACCACACTGTCGGAATGAATTCTACAACTCTAGCTTGTGGGAGCTTAGAAACTGGTAGCAATGGCCGGTACAGAGGGTTGTGTAGTAGAGAAGAGTATGTGAGTGAGTATGAGTGTAGTGAGAATTGAGGTGAAGGAAGGGAGAGGTTTTATAGGGAGAAGGAGGAATAGTGATAGGTGGAGGAGAAGGTAGGGTAGTAATGGTGAGTTAATGTGTTGGTGGGAAGTGGAAAGGTGGTAAAGTGGAAAGATTGGGTATGGGGAAGACAAAAAGGGTGTGAAAAAATGGTAAAAAGGGAGGTTTAAAAGAATATTGTGCAGAATAGGGTGGCTCAACTAGTATTTAGTGTTAGGTGGGTCCACACTTGATTTAAATTCTTAAACAAACTCGTACCTTGACTGGCGATGCATCGGCGGTTTACCGAATTGAACCAGCGTTCCTTTTCACTAGAAATCATGCCCAGTGCACTGTATCTCAGACGGCTGTTGACCGGCGATTTGTGAACTAGATCAGCGATCCATTGGTAGGCCGCCGCTTAGGCTCCAATGCTTCAGGACATCTATATTGTATTAGCGACCTACCGACGGTACATGATTTTGCATCGGCGGTTTGCTGGAGTGTCTGTCGGTTGAATTCTGAAGGTTCCATCCTTCTTCCTTTTTGTGACCTGAAATGACATTCGCGCTTCTGCATTAGCGACTCGCCGGTCCAGCACAGTTCCCGCGATGTTGTGGTTTTTTCCCTCTTTTCTCCTCACTTCATTGATTCTACAAAAACAAAAACAACAAAGACATAACATAAATCAAATAAAACACTTGGGTTGCCTCCCATGAAGCACCTTAATTAATGTCGTGGAACGCCATAGCTCTCATATAACAATTCTCCTTTGACGGATCATCCTCCGACTCTGTCTCCTCTATCTCAATTCCACTATCCTCATTCTCTTTCTGCAACACCCCTATCACCTTGAATTCCGCGAGAGTTTTAGCTGATGGGAAAACTTTGATGGTTACTTCTTCACGTCCAACACTAAACTTGAGCTCCCCTAGCTCCACATCAACCAAAATTCTCCTCGTAGCTAGCAATGGTCTCCCCAAAATAATGGAAGTACCTCCACATCCATTTCACAATCGTGGACTACAAAATCAGTAGGTAGGATGAATTTATCCACTCTTACCAGTACATCTTCTAACACCCCCACAGGTTTTTTGATGGAACGATCCGCCATGAGCAATCTCATAGACGTAAGCTTTGTGCTTCCAAGTCCCAACTTCTTAAAAATTATTAAGGGCATTAAATTTATGCTGACACTAAGATTACATAGAGCTTTCTTAAGCATACATATCCAAATTGTACAAGGGATTGTGAAAGCTCCAGGGTCTTTCCGCTTGGGGGCAAGGTTGCTCATCATCATTGCACTCAATGGTGCATTTTCTCCCCACTACCTTCATCAACCACCTTCTTCTTTTTCAGCAATTCTTTCATGAATTTAGCATATCCTAGAATTTGTAGAAGAGCATCCACCAATGGTATATTAAGGGACAACTTGTTGAACATATCAACAAATTTGCTAAACTGGTCATCCTTCTTTTTCTTGACCAACCTTGTGGATTAGGGGGTGAAGCTCTTCCTTCAACCTTGTCATCATTTGGGACCTTCATTCCCACCTCATCTTCATCAACATGTGAGGGGATTTCATCATCCTTCGCCTTACCTTCCTCTTCACTCTTTTCCTTATTCCTTGGAGTCTTTGACATCTTTTCGAGTCCATATTCCTCATTTGATTTGGGGTCATTAACCTCTTTGAGATTCACTAGTGCGTCTCCGATCACTTTGCCACTCCTAGTGACAATAGCCATGCATTGACTATCTTTCTTTGGGTTCGGCATTGTGTCACTTGGAAGCGTTTCCTTCATTCTGGGTTCATTTGAGAAGACAAGTGATTTATTTGGGCTTCCAAATTCTTGATGGAGGCTAAATGTGAGCTCACTATTTGGGCAAGGTTAGACACCTCCCCTCTTAATTCTTTGACCCCCCCTCTTGGTTGACTCCACTTTCTTTAGGACTCTTGCTAGCATTTTCTCAATTTATGAACTACCCGCGTCACTCACACCTGGCTGACTTTGGGAGTTTCCATCTTTTTGAGGGGGAACATACAGGTTTGAACTCCGATTATAGAAGCCGCCTTCGTGATTCTGCTCTCTATTTCCCAACCTTTCATTTCGTTCGAGCCATCCTGTGCATCAGGATTTCTCCATCCTTGATTTTGGTCCCTTGGGCGCCAAGGGCCTTGATTGGTCCCTTGAAATCTAGGTCGAGGACCTCCCATTTGATTCCCCATGTATTGGTATTCTTCCTTGTACCGTGGTGGTGACGATTCCCTTTCATATTGCAAAGGACCTAGCATACCTACAACATTTACCACCATGGACCCTGCCCCCATCACATGCTTTGTCATTAATTCCAGTTGTGTCATTATCTTAGTAAAATTTTCATCATGCTATTCATTCCTTTTCTGCAATTTATCTAACAATACACTAGACCTGATCTCATGTGTAGATACATTTGTGTCTTGCGTGTGCCAAGCCCTATTGGTTTTTGTCATTCTGTCCAGAAGGGCTTTATCCAACCCATATGTTTGATGCATAATAGACCCTCTGGCTAAATTATTGGAAACGGACTTGTTGATGGAGTCAAGGGCTCGGTAAAAGCTTTGGAGAAGCACTCCATCCGGAAGTCCATGATTGGGACAAAGAGCAACCATCTTTTTGAACCGTAGCCATGCCTCATGCAAAGGTTCTCCCAACTCTTTCCTGAAATTTGTGATGTCATTCCTTAGTTGCAGCATCTTCGATGGAGGGAAGAAATGATTCAAGAAGGCTTCAGTTAATTCTTGTCAAGATGTAATACAACTAGGGGGCAACTCTTCTAACCACATTGTCGCTTCTCCCGTTAGAGAAAATGGGAAAAGCCTTAGTCTGATAGACTCTTGACTTATGTTTGTAATGTTGAAGGGCTAACATATCTCCAAGAAATTTCTCAAATGCCGATTTTCATCCTCACTTGGTTTACCCCCAAAGATTCCCTTCATTTGCAACAAATGCAACATGGTGCTCATGACATGAAACACAACATTCCCTACCGTAGGTGGTAGGCAAATGGCTCACGTAATCTCCGGCATCACGGGGTTATCATCGTCATGCTCCATGTTACCTTCCACTGAGCTATCCCCTTCTTGGGAGTGATGACTCATATGGTTGTAAGATCCTAACAAGCACAACAAAATCACATCAAGTAACTAAGATGAAAAGCTATTTCAAATTAACAATCAACACAAGAATATCAAGTGCTAGTCCCCGATAATGGCATAATTTTTGATAACGTTCAAAATATACTCCTTAGCGGAAAGGTATACATGGTGGATGTATCAAAAACATTTGAAAAGTAAAATTGGGGGAAAATCAAAGGGGAATAACTATCTAATTCTAAACTAAGACTAATTGG
>JACEIK010010759.1:0-12988 GCA_018107945.1 Datura stramonium
ATCACATTGTCAGGGTTCAGGATGTTCAAGCAGAATGTCCAACTCTCCAGTCCATCCCTGTAGTTAATGAATTCCCAGACGTGTTCCTACATGAACTTCCTAGTATTCCCTTAGAACGGGAGATCGATTTTGCAATTGATTTACTACCAGGTACTCAGCCTATATCCATCCCTCTGTACCGAATGGCTCCTGTCGAGCTCAGGGAATTGAAGGAGCAGTTGAAAGATCTGTTAGATAAGGGCTTCATCAGGCCAAGTACTTCACCGTGGGGCGCGTCAGTCCTATTTGTGAGAAAGAAGGATGGTTCCCTCCACATGTGTATAGACTACCGACAGCTGAATAAAGTCACTATTAAGAATAAGTATTCGCTTCCCAGAATAGATGACTTGTTTGATCAATTACAGGGGGCGAAGTATTTCTCAAAGATTGATTTAAGGTCTGGGTACCACCAGGTTCGGGTTCGCGAGAGGGATATTCCAAAAACCGCTTTTACGACCAGATATGACCACTTTGAATTTTTAGTCATGTCCTTTGGATTGACGAATGCTCCAGCTGTGTTTATGAACTTGATGAACAACATCTTCAGGACGTACCTGGACTTGTTTGTGGTAGTATTTATTGATGATATTTTGATATATTCCCACTCAAAAGAAGAACACCAGGATCATTTGCAAACAGTATTCCAGATTCTCAGGGATCGCCAGCTGTATGCGAAGTTTTCTAAA
Organism: Datura stramonium; assembly: GCA_018107945.1. NCBI lineage: Eukaryota > Viridiplantae > Streptophyta > Magnoliopsida > Solanales > Solanaceae > Datura > Datura stramonium. The sequence goes on from JACEIK010010759.1 coordinate 726, forward strand.
TGTGAATTTTGGCTGAATTCAGTGGCCTTTTTGGGCCATATTGTGTCAGATGTTGGTATTCAGGTAGATTCGCAGAAGATTGAAGTAGTAAAAACGTGGACTAGACCTACCACTCCAACTGAAGTACGTAGTTTCCTGGGGTTAGCCGGGTATTACAGAAGGTTTGTGGAAGGATTTTCTACCTTAGCAGCGCCTTTGACCAAGCTAACTCAGAAAGCAGCTAAATTTCACTGGACTGAAGCATGTGAACAGAGCTTCTAGGAGTTGAAAAACAGATTAACCTCGGCACCAGTATTAGCCTTGCTAGAAGGATCAGAGGGTTATGCAGTGTACTGCAATGCTTCAGGCATTGGGTTAGGATGTGTTCTGATGCAACATGGTAAGGTAATTGCTTACGTTTCTAGACAGCTGAGGAGGCATGAAAAGAACTACCCCACCCATGATCTGGAGTTGGCCGCGGTAATTCATGTCTTGAAAATATGGAAGCACTATCTGTATGGTGTCCATGTAGATATTTTTACTGATCATAAAAGCCTCTAGTACATTTTCACACGAAAAGAGTTGAATCTGCGGCAGCGCCGCTGGTTAGAATTACTTAAAGACTACGATGTGAATATTTTGTATCATCCAGGGAAGGCCAATATTGTGGCAGATGCCATCATCCGCAAATCTATGGGGAGTTTGGCATACATAAAGCCAGGACAGCAGAAACTGGCCCAAGAATTGCATTAGTTAGCCAGTTTGGCCGTCCGTATAGTAGACTCGGGAGACAGTGGAGCAGTGATCCAGAATACTGCAGTATCATAATTGGTTATAGAGGTGAAAGAATGGAAGTATGAAGACCCTAACCTGGTTTAGCTCATAAATAAGGCTCAGCAAGGGGAAGTAGAATATTTCAAGGTAACCGAAGACGGAGTTTTGAGATATAGGGGTTGCCTCTGTGTTCCAGATGTGGCAGGACTTCGCCAGCAGATTATGGGCGAGATACATTATTCCCGTTATTCTCTTCATCCAAGTTCAACAAAGATGTATCATGGTATAAAAAATTTACTAGTGGCCGGGAATGAAAAAGGAGGTAGCGAAATTTGTAGCACAATTTCCTAATTGCCAATAGGTGAAGGCTGAACATCAAAAATCCGACGGATTGACACAGGAAATAACGGTGCCTATGTGGAAATGGGAGGCAATCAATATGGATTTTGTAACAGGGTTACCTCATATCAAGTGCAAATTTGATTCTATGTAGGTGATTGTCGACAGGTTGACGAAGTCGGCCCATTTTCTACCAGTTAGGGCTACCTTCTCAGCCGAGATTATGCGGAACTGTATATCAGAGAGATAGTCTGATTGCATGGTGTTCCATTATCAATCATTTCCGATAGAGGAGTGCAGTCTTATAGCTAAATTTTGGCAGTCCTTTCAGTAGGGCCTGGAGATGCAGGTTAATCTGAGTATGACCTTCCACCCTCAAACAGATGGGACGGCAGAACGTACAATTCAAACGCTCGAGGATATGTTACGGGTATGTGTGCTAGACTTTGGGGGCAGCTGGGATGAACATTTACCCCTTATTGAGTTTGCCTACAATAACAACTATCACTCAACGATCCAGATGGCACCTTATGAGGCCTTATATGGGCAAAAATACAGGTCCCCAGTTGGTTGGTTCAAGGTTGGAGAATCAGAGTTAATTGGACCAGACATAATCCACCAGTCAGAAGAGAAAGTAAAGCTTATCAGAGAACGTCTGCTGACAGCTCAGAGCCGCCAAAAATCTTACGCTGATGTACGATGTAGAAACCTAGAGTTCAGTGTAGGTGAGTGGGTAATTCTGAAAGTTTCACCGATGAAGGGCGTGATGAGATTTGGTAAAAAGAGAAAGCTTAACCCAAGATTCATAGGGCCGTACCAAATCCTCCGGAGAATAGGCTAGGTGGCATACAAGCTAGATTTGCCTTCAGAATTAGAATCTGTCCACCTGATCTTTCCTGTGTCGATGTTGCGGAAGTGCATAGGAGACCCGTCCCAAATTGTGCCAGTTGAGTATCTTCAGATTACCGAGGATTTAGCCTATGAATAGGTTCCAGTAGCCATACTAGATCGGCAAATTCGTAGACTAAGGACTAAAGATGTTGCTTCTGTTAAAGTATTATGACGGAGTAGGAATAGAGAAGAGATGACCTGGGAAGCTGAGGACGATATAAGATTCAAGTATCCTCATTTGTTCCAGACTTAGCCAGGTCGTGCAGTTAAGGTAAATTTACTATTTAGTTTGTTTTGTGATGTGTGTTACATATATTGCTCAATTGGATACAATGTTGTTGAGGAACAATTGTTATAGTGTTATGTGAAATGCCTGTGTTGGACTCTTCTGCGTTTCAGAGTTTTCAGATAGTCTATATTACAGGGGAAACTCTACCAAATTTTTTCCAGAATTGTAGTTAAAAGAGTTAGACTCCCCTAAGCCAAAGTGACATTCGAGGACGAATGTACCTAAGGGGGGGAGATGTTACACCCCGTAAGTTCTTAACATTTAGTCAGCCTATTCGTACATTAGTCAAGTGTTTTAGAGTAAGATGTGTACAAGTAAGGGCCCGGGGAAAGGTCGAAAGAGAATGGAGTCGGGACCGCGGGGGAGAAGGCCGGACCAGCTGTCCAAAGGGGCAACGTGGCACGGACCCTGCCTGGCGCGTTGGGCTTCGTAGCACGGCCCAGAATTGGCGCGTTGGGGTTCGTGGAACAGACCCCGTGTCCACCGCCCAATTATATATAAAGTTCAATATTTATCATTTGTTCATTTCTAACAAATCAAACCCGTGACCAGTAAAGAAGGGAACACCATTTTCATACTAATTTCCTCCGTTTACGCTACAGAATGTTGCCCGAATTCAAATTAACTTAGGGTATTGAAGTTTAAGGCTGCAAGGAGCATTACTACGGAGTTATTTTCGTAAAATTCGCAAGGCGAATCGCAGCCCCGTCGAGCTAGAATTGTTAGAATTGCTCCAAACTAATTTCTATACGATCACAGGCTTTAAGTGAGTATTTATCCCTTCTGAACTTTTGAGAAATTATATGTTTTCGATCGTGTTCTGTCAAGATGAAGTATAGTTGATATTTATATTGAAAGTTATCGTTTTGGATAAATTTAGTACTAAAAACAGCCTTATTCTCCCAGTAATACAATACAATCGGAAGGAATTATTAAATACGAACTGAAACCCATCAATTAATCAGAAATCGTCAATTGAGATATGTTAAGGCGTATTCATTCGGCAAGATAGTTTCTTCAGTATTGTAGCTCAATTTAAATTCCAGTAAGAGAACCAACAACATATGAATTGTGATTAGCTGTTGTTATGAGCTGAGACCAGTATTTTATGCCTAGTTTGGGATTGACTTTGCTCTGTATAGCCTTCCATGACCAATCCAAGGTTACTAGCTGTGTCGTCGCCCGCCAGGGGAGAGATGACGTCACTCTAAGGAGCGGTATGCCGTCCACGAGGGACAAAGATGGGGTCTCAGGTCCTCATACAGTCTATTTCATAGCTGGACTATTATATGTCGTATTGGCACCACACCCTCATCGAGCCTGGTGCCCGGGGTGCAGATATCAGGAGTCCACTAGACTCAGACACAACTACAGTCAGCGGCCGAGTGGGCTCAGTTGCAGACCTAGGGGACTGGTAAGACGGCTATAGCTATTAGTTGACCCAGTGTGACCTTGCTAGGGGTATATAGATTGAGGTGTATTCACTAGGTTTTATGGGGGACCCAGGTGGGTTATTCTGTGCTGGTTATACCTTCTGGCTTATGGGGGCCAGGTAAGGTTCTTGACTGCTTTAGTTATTGATAAATTAGATAGTAGAAAGTTCAGCTATGCAGGTAGAATCTTTATCCTTTCTTTTCAGTTATTTTCAGTTCTATTTCCTCTATTTAGTATTTTACAATTATTTCCTTACATATTCGGTACATATTGTACTGACGCCCTTCTTGGGGGCGCTGCATTACTTGACTGCAAGTGCCATTAGACTCGGATCAGGATCTTCTTAGCTTTCTATCAGGACTAGCAGAGCAGTCAGCTCCATTCCTCCGGAGCTAATAGATTAGTAGGTTGACTCTCTTTTGTTGTACAATATAGGTAGGTCGGGTCCCTGTCTCGACCAGTATATCACTCCTAGAGGCTTGCAGATTATTTTAGATTTCCTGTGGTTAGCTGTTGTTGGTCGTGTGGGGCACGTATGTGTTTTATCTTATGTGTTGGCCGTGTGGGGCCTTGCTTAGCCGATAGTTAGCGGCCTTATCGGTCATAGCTTAGTTTAATACCGATTTTACTTTTTAGTCATAACTAGACATCATGGTGGTCTTGTCGGCCTGTATAGGATTTTCTATCATTATCTGTTTCTGGTTAGCTGTTTTAGTTACAGCTGGCTACAAGGCCTTGTCGGCCAGGGGCTGTATTTATAGCCAATATATAGCCCGTTGTTTTCTCGACTTGAGTGTTAGTGTTAGTCATGCACCAGAGGTGCATAACCTCATGTAGGCTAGTTCAGACCTTAGTAAGGCACCAGGTGCCAGTCATGCTTCCCAAGGTGGGGCGTGACATTCAGACTTGGGGTCGTGACAATTAGTAGATAATGTGCCTCGTTAAAATCTTACTAGAAAAAATTTAGTGGGAAAAAATTCTAGTGAAGGAAATAGAGTACACATATATAATAATATGCATTTTGGCTGCCTTATTAAAAATCTTACAAGAAAAACTCAGTGGGACAAAACTCCATAAGAAAAAAAAAGAGTACAACGTGTATTAACTCCCCTAATGAGAATATTCTTGAATCTTTGCATCCCGATCTTGTGTAAAATCTTCTTGAAAGTTGCAGTTGGTAGATATTTGATGAATAAATCAGCAACATTACCACTTGAAAGAATATGTTACACGTTGATGTCACCATTCTTTTGGAGCTCGTGTGTGCAGAAAAACTTTAACGAAATGTGCTTCATTCTATCTCCTTTTATGAAATCTCCCTTTAGTTGTGTTATGCATATTGTACTATCTTCATATAAAATTATGGGTACTTTTTCACATTTCAAACCATATTTTTCTCTAATAAGATGTATCATGGACCTCAACCATACACATTCTCGGCTTGCATCATGAATAGCTATTATCTCAGCGTGATTTGCTGAACTGGCCATGAGAGACTTCTTTGTAGATCTCCAAGATATGGAAGTACCTATACAAATGAACATGTAGCCAGTTTGAGATCAAGCTTTGTGTGGGTCAGATAAATACCCTGCATCAGCATAACCAACAAGATCGGAACTACAATTATTAGAACAAAATAAGCTCATATCGGTAGTCCCTTTTAGATACCGCATTATGTGTTTGATCCCATTTCAATGCCTTCTAGTAGGAGTTGAACTATACCTTGCTAACAAATTAACCGAAAAGGCTATATCAGGTCTTATAGTGTTATCAAGATACATTAGTACATCAATCACACTAAATTGTGATACTTCATGACCAAAGATTTTCTTATTCTTTCTTGAGGTTGGAATGGATATTTACTCACTTCAAGTGATTGAACAACCATTGGAGTACTTAGTGGATGTAAAATCATATCAAAATATTATCGGTATAGACATATTGATATATAAAGATACCTTCTGCTAAATGTTCAATTTGTAGACCAAGACAAAGTTTTATTTTCTCAGCTCTTTTATCTCAAATTCTTTCTTTAGATAATTACCTTTGAAGCTCTACTGGAGTTCCTATAAGATTTATATCATCAACATAAATAAAAAGTACAATAAACTCCGATATTATTTTCTTATTTGATTTTCTTCATATAAGGATTATGAACAAGTTTACAGAAATTTGTAAATGCTTAGGCATTTTGAATTCTTTATGATTTTCATATAAAATTTGTCAAGTGATAACATTCATTAGTATTTAAATGCGTGACATCTTCTGGTGTATAGACTACAGGTCTAATAAGCTTTATGCTTATCAAGATGCATCGTTTTACTTGATAATTATTTCTACATCAACATGCTTTAATAGACGTGGAATTCAGATCCTCACAATATTTTATAATATTGCGTGCTATATTATATCAAAGATATCATCGATGGTATATAATTTATATCGGTTTGTAATTGGACATAACTCATTGAGATCTCATCACTTTCAATATTTTTCTTAGGTACTTAATCCTCTCACGAGGTTTCATGAAGTATTATGTCTTTTTCTCTTTAAAATCATATTACCTCCTTATTAAATTCATTTGCCCCATTCTTTTTTCAAAGATTATTTCAATAGAAACCGATTGATCTACAATGCTTCATGCATATTGTACACTCTGCCCTTTAGGGACATTAACTTAATATGAGCTTTTGCAGCTGAAATATAAAATTAATTTTGGATCAACAAATGCTTCAGGCATTTGACTTGAATTTATTTTGAATGAGGATCATATTAATGATAATTCATAATATATTTCTTAGCTGCTTATTCTCTCCCCCTCATGTTAGAAAAACTAACATATATCCCCGATCTTCCTTGGAGAATTTATTTGAGTGCATCTTGATAGATTCATTAATCATCTACCGCACATCAAAAGTTATTAGATGACAAATATTTGGTTCCTAACCTTAAATCAATTGAGCAGATGGGGGATTAATCATAATTAATGGTCAACATACAAGTGTTATGGTATGTAATATATCATATCATAGACTAATCTACTAAGCTTTGTTCTCAAAAGCAATGGTAAACTATTTATTGGAGCCATTCAACGCCAAACCATCTTGGATATAAACCAACATTATCAAGATGAATTATTTTGATTACACAATCTGAAAATTATGCTTTTAACTCAATTAATATTGAGCAAGCAACTTTGTGAATGTAAAAGTACAATTGACAATAAACACACATGCGACCATCTTATAGATGCATCAATTTAAGATATCACACGGTAGGTGAATGGACTCATATTCACCTATTATACTTTTAAGAATCTTAGAAATTCAGTCCCAACATTGGCTGGTACAATCGACTTATCATAAGAACAAACAACACAAAAGATTTCTTGAAGAATCTTCTAGTACTTCAATATATTTTGAATACTCGATTAACACATCATATCAAGATGATCAAAGCGATCATGTCAACTAATAAAATAATCTATACTAGTAAACTTCAGGTTTACCATGATATGTGTTATTTATTTTAGTAAACTTCATATTAACTTATTTTATGAATTTCATATTAATAAACTTCCGGTTTACTATAGCATATAATTTCATCATGTCTATATTTGTAGTATAAATTGGGTAATTTTTCATATACATATGTTTTACTTATAGTAATTTAGAGATAATTAATCTTTCAATCATTTGTATCTTAATATGATAACCATTTTTATTACTGGTAAACTTCAGGTTTACTACAATTACGTTTCGATTGTATAGTAATTTGGAGATATTTAATTTTTCAATCATTTGTAATCTCAATATGATAACCATTTTTATTGCTGGTAAACTTCATGTTTACTACAATTGTATTTTGATCACAACAACTTCATATATTGTGATCTAGCATGAATTGTTTTATCCTTTTCGAAAGACTTCAATTTATATTTCACGATAAGATATTGTTTGGATACTACTAGTGTCATGATTCTTGTAGACAAACAATTGGGTTCTTCAAGAGACATTGATCATTAATTTATATTACCAAATATTGCTTAGATATTTTTGATATCATGAAAACAAATTTAGACACTGCATGTGTCATCAAATAACAGTAAATATTGAGTTATAAACTTCATTATTTCAAGTTTTTACTACTTCGAGAGTAATAAATTTTACTTCTTCAAGAGTAAATTGCAAGATTTACTTACTTTGGTAGAGTCTTACTACTTTAGGAGTAGATGTCAAATTCTTACTACTTCAGGAGTAAATTTCAGATTTACTACTTCGGGAGTAAATTTCAAAATTTTACTAAGTATTATCACATCACTTTAGGGACTGGATTTATATTAGATCCATATTTGTAGTATTTATCAAAAGTTCTCATTCTTCGGGAATGGAACATAATCATTTAAATGTGTCTTATCATAGTAAACTATGATAGCTTACAACCTCTTTTAATATATTGCTACTTCTAGAACAATTTGAAGTATGCATATAATGTAGAGAATTTTTTCTCTAACATATATTTCAGAGTTTATCAGACTTCAAAGCTATTAATGCTTTAGGAATTATAAATCATCATAAAATTTAATCACTTCTGATGATTATAAATATAAATGAATTTAATTATAATAAACCTATCAAAATACTTATCACTGCCAGTGATCATATATTTCTTTGAGTTTATGTGAATTTATTATTGTTCACTTTTATAAAATTGTATCACAATATATATTAAATCATAACAAATAAGTAAAGTTGATAATAAGATTTTATCCCAATATATATCGTCATAACAAACATGTAAAGTTGATAATTTGATTTTTCCTTTGATGACATGCTCATAGTGGTAACACTTTTAGAAAAATATAATTTGCTTTTATCATTAATTCTTGACAGAACATACAAAAGCAATAGAGGAACTTGAAGTTAGTAAATGAAAAAGAAAGATGCTAATAGAAATACCTTACGTAGCTTTTACCTTTTCCATCTTTCGATCCAATTTTCTTTTCTAACTTAAAATAAATTTTGAGACTCATGTTGATAATGTGTTATGAAATAAAGCAAGAGGAAGAATATTATAGAGAAAGAGAGAAGAGAAAATTATTCTTATTCTCTTTTGAGAGATGATTTACAATGAAAACAACCTCTCTATTTATAGGGAAAGTGATGAGTTATATGGGTCGACCACGTACTATGAACCTGGTCCCTCTATCAGGTTACACACAAACAGGGACACAGACACACGTAAATAAAGCAGTAAGAAGATGACACACGATATTTACGTGGAAAGAGAAAATTTGCTTTTATTCTCTGTTTGAGATGATTTACAATGAAAACAACCTCTGTATTTAGGGAAAGTGATGAGTTATATGGGTCGACCACGTACTATGAACCTGGTCCCTCTATCAGGTTACACACAAACAGGGACACAGACACACGTAAATAAAGCAGTAAGAAGATGACACGTATATTTACGTGGAAAACCTCCTTGCTCATGTGGGTGAAGTAAAAAACCACGACCTACCTCAGAGGATTTCAAACTCCACTACTAGATCCGAGCAACAATATTGGCGTACTCTAGCACAAACTAAGAGATTAACCTCCTAATCTCCCACTTGTAACAACTCTATTACAAGACTTCAAACTATGACATCAATGTCATCTACTTCAGCTAAAACTCAATCGAAATACAAGGCTATCTCACTCAAAATGTCAACTAACCCTACGACATAAACACAAAAACAACCTTTGAAAAATAAGAAAAAACTTGTACAAAAGACAAAAGTTTTCTATCTATTTCAGTGCACTTTTTTCTTCGTTAATGGTAGCCTCGAACTTGGAGCCTGCCAGTATCTTCAATCTCGCTTCCTCAACAAAGAGACAATGGCTGCCTTTTTGAAAAGAAGAAGAAGCAAAAGAGGTCAAAGTCTATTTTTCCGAATGAATAGGAGTTGTTGAGTTTTCCCCCTATTTGTTTGTCCAATCCCTCTTTGTCCAATGGATAAAGAGAGTGTTGTTCACCTCAACAAGAAAACTCTCTCTCATTGGTCAAGTACATATGACCTACTATGCTTAGGCCGCTGCAATGCTTCCATGCCGCACTATTGCGCCTGGGCTGCTTCAACAACATTAATCGCTAAAGCAACCTTTACAAATTTGTAAAGAGTTTTCCCGCCAGTTCAAATTTGAGTTACACCAAGATAAGAGATCGTCTCAAGATAGTTGACATCATCAAAAACCAACAATCTAACAATTTCCTCCTTTGATGATGACAACCTTCTATCCTTGCACGGTTTACTTAACAGTTTCATAAATTGTATTCTATCACCATTAATTTTCATCATTTCTTCCTCTGCCTTTAAGATATTCATCATTTCTTCACGAAAGTATCTTTCCCTTTGCATCATAAAAAGAAAAAACAAGAAACCAAGATGAGAATGCAAAGATTAAGTTAATTCATGGCCACCGGGGCAAATAATTTCAATATGAATGAGAATAAGGAAAGCAGGAAAAAATAAAACAATAGGAACAGTGCAACAACCAAATCCATTCAAGTAGGTAAGCATTACATTATCACTTGATCACAACAAGAGAGAATATTACAAGAACTGTCATTGGGAAAACAGAGGTAAGATAAGTTAGGACAAAAGTTAAGGATCAGAGAGAGAGAACAGGGACATCATTTGGGGCCGGACAGTGTGGGTAAGAGGGCAGAGATACGATCATTAAAGGTTTCATGGGCAGTGAGTAGTTTTTTAGTCAAATCCTTGACCTCACTGGAGGGACTCAGCTCTCACTGTGCCTTGAGTCGACAATTTTCAAACTTTCTTTGGGCAAGCATACTAAAGGAGTGCCGCATTTTCCTCCCGTAGGGCAAGAGGATCGCACTGTGTTCCTCCACCGGTGCGCTCTGCCAACTATCTCAAACTTCCTTCGTACTGCTGCAGCAAAGAAGTCAGCTCTATCTCCAAGAAGGGACTTTCTCGAGGCAATCAAGTCCACATTAACGCATCGCCTCTTTACACCTCCCCGCATTACGCATTCACATTCTTCTAGCGTCGAGAGAGTAAACATCTGCTTCTTTGACCCAACTATCCCCAGCCCGCATTCAACTCCAAAGAATTCAAAAACCTTGTTCAGCAAGAATCCATAAGCCACATGCTTCCCATCCTTGACGTGCATTATCTTGTGTATGTGATCTATAATCACACCGGCCAGACTTATGGGCTGAAACGTGCTGAGAGCCTCCATCAAGAATAAATCAGCAATTCCTGCAACAGTCCTCCTTTCAGTCCTTGGTAGAAGGACTTTGTTAACAAATTCGAACAACAACTGATATTCACCCTTCATCTGTTTCTTGAACACCCTCTCCCCTGTGGCTGTCTCAAGCTTGGCAATCAAGGAGATAAATCGTCTTTGAGCACATTCGCCACCAACAGACCTGATTCCTCTATTGGGTACCTTGAGGATGGAACTGAGCACTTGCTCATTTAGCATGAAGGTGACTCCGCTCACCTTGCTAAAGATCTGGGTACCATTTTCAGCAAACTCCAACTCATGATAAAACTCTCTTACCTCAGCCTCATATACTGTAGGCTTTGGAACCAGGTGCCAGACTTTATTTCTTTCAAATTGATGCAACTCCTCCTGCATTGCATTGGCCCATTCCACATCCTTCAGAGCCTCCTTGATGTTTTTAGGCTCAATCTGTGAGATGAAGGCAGAAGAGGCAAATGTGTTCCGTGTCTTTGATCTGGTCTGCATTCCTGAGTCCAGAGGAGACATCAGGTTATCGAGAGGATGAGAGGATTTGTGTTTCCAATTGGAACCCCTCACTGAGGATTCTCCTGCTTCTGAACCTGGTCCTCCTTCTGGGTTTCCTTCAGCAGCATCGTCCTCCTGTGAGTCCTTTTCGCTGGTAAGTTCTGCTGCTTCTTCAATGACAACCTGATCTCCTTCCTGCAAGGAGTTGTTAGATGCATCATGTCCTTCAGATGGAACCTGATTAACTTCTTTCCTTTGGGTCTGCCAGAGTTCTCCAAGTTCCTCCTCATTCATATCTTCTGTGATATTCATCTTCCCACTTTCATCGAAAATGACATGGATACTTTCTTCAACACACTGAGTCCGTTTATTATAAATTCGGTATGCTTTGCTTTTTAAAGAGTAGCCCAGAAAAATTCCTTCATCACTTTTGGGGTCAAATTTTCCTAGGTTATCCTTGCCATTGTTCAGCACAAAGCACTTGCACCCAAATACCCTTAGGTAGTTTCAACATTGGCTTCTTTTTGTTCAGCAGCTCATAGGGAGTTTTTCCAAGTAGTGGCCGGATTAGACACCTATTGACAACATAACAAGCTGTATTGACAGCCTCCGCCCAGAATGACATTGCTACACCTCCATCTATCAACATTGTTCTAGCAATATCAGCAAGTGTTCTATTTTTCCGTTCAACCACTCTATTTTGCTGTGGGGTCCTGGGAGCAGAGAAGTTATGACTGATTCCCTTGGCAACACAAAAGGCTTCAAATTTTGCATTTTCAAATTCAGTTCCATGGTCG
>JACEIK010010761.1:30149-41023 GCA_018107945.1 Datura stramonium
AATTCCTTGCTAGGGGTGTGTGGATGATTGGGGTTAATTTGGATTGGGTATTGCTCAATTGATATTAGATTTACTCAATTAGTATAATTCTAATGTTTCATCTAAGTTTTAATCTAAATACTCATAGTTGCAGATATGAGTTGTTTTTACTGACTCTATTTTTCTTGAAAAAGGAATTTAGAGTATGGATGACGAAACATTATTGGGTAATTGGGTGTTGATCATGTGGCTAGGGCCAGAAATAGCTAAAACCCATTTGTCAAACACCCATTGAGAATCAAAGCTAGAAATTGTTGATTCTTACCCAAGTTGATGTGGTTGTTGTGAAAAAGGCTTTGGGGTTTGGAAAATTTGAGGTATAAGGCGGTCTAACTGGTTGAGAAATGTAGGATTCCATCTTGTCTACAACTAATTATACTATTGATTATGGCAAGGAGATGCTAATTATCACAATCCAATGATGCCCCGATAATTTCACACCCTAGTAGTCTCTCCTTTAGTATTTTCTATGATTTGTCCCTATTTTTGTTAGCAAATGTTAAAGTTAAATTTACAAGTTGAAATTCCCTAAAATTTTACTTTATGGTTGTTGAAACATTGATGCAAGTTACTTCAATTTGGTAGATAACTCTTGTGTGATCAACTAATATTCACCATGGAATTCGCCCTGACACCCGTTGGGTATATTTTTTTTGTCAACAACTGTTTAAACTCTCTCATTAAGAGGAGTGAATTTGGATGTTAACACCCATCCGCGCTCGTAGTTCATCTTCAGGTTCTGTTAGTTCATCTTGGATCCTTTCAGCGGTTGCACCTGCATTTTCAAGGTGCCAACCCGCGTTTCACGGGCCTTCTTTAGCTTCTGTCCAGTGCTCCTCTGCGTAGCGCCTGCGGAAGTATGGGGCACAGGTCTTCTTCTTCCAGGAATTTTTCTTTTTGATCAATTCCTTTGCTTGAGAAAAGGCATTAAACCTTTCTAATTGAGTCAAAAACAAAGCAAAAGCTCATGCTTAAAATTCTAATAAGTTGGTAAATTACAACCTCATCACATCACACTCCAATGAGTTAATCTGTCCTCAAGATCAATTGATAATCATGATATTAGATAAGCTATTTCGAGTTCTACACACTCATTTTGCAAATCAAAATGAAAAAGAAAGAATGTACAACTCATGATTAGAGAGTACTCTTTTGAATTTCAAACCCTTTTTAAACTTCAAAACCCCATTACTATGCCTAAAATTTTTTTTGGTGGTACCAATCAAAGTAAGTGAAACAATGAAAGTCTCCTCTCAATCTATCATATGGAAATATCACGCGGTTTGACACATAAAAGAAAAACAAAAGTTGCTCCTTGGAAAGAACCATGGTATAAAGAAAATCCTTGAAAATCCTTGGAGTTTCTTACTATCTATTATTTAGAAAGGTGATTACAAAGCTTTGGTCAAGAATTAATTTGAATGTAAAACCAACCCATCAACGACACTTCACATTATCAAAGCACAAAAAACAACTCAACAATTTTCATTTAATAAAAATAAGCCCGACGAAGGCATTCATTCAACCAAGCAACCATGCTAAATACTTAAAATATCAAAAGCAAACAAGCCTGTCAAGGTAAAAAAGAGTCAATAGTCAAATGAAAAAGACATGAACTATAGAAAAAAAGGAAGCACTCCCCATCCCTAACAAAAAATTATACATTTTCCCTAATGTACAAATGAAGAATAAGGTGAGTTAAGAACACGATGAACTAGCTACTCCTCTCCATCATCACCAACAACCTCATCCTCGAAACCATCCTCCCTATGCTGGACCTCATCATCCTCCTAGGCCCGCAATCAAGTCATCAATGTGCCCTTGGGCTATGTGTGGGAAAGCCATGGCTTCACCTAAGAAGCTAACATCAGTATCGGCTATGGGTGCCCTGCTCTTCAATTCTGTCACATCAGCTCGAAAAGAGGAGATCACTCCCTCAACCACATCAATTAGGGAGCACAACTTATTTAATCTATCAAAAACATCCTTTATGGCATTCTTCATGGACTTTCGGATGAGGGTTGGCAGACTTATGGCCAATTTCTTTAGCTGGTTTTCATGAGAGTGGGTCATATTAGCCAGCATTTGAAGCCTACTTATCCTGGAATATTAAGGTGGTGGTATAGACTCCTGGCATGGCACTTCTATTGAAGCATGTCCTGAAATTTTAGAAGTAGGAACATTGAGGTCGGCGGCCAAGGGAACCTCATCAATATAATACGTTGCGGAGACTTCTATGGCATCCCATGTCTGCAGTCGCTTCTACTTTCTTTTGGGGGTATCTGCATATCTCTTTTTCTAAATATCAATCATCCTAGTAGCGGAGTTAGTTCATTAATCAAGAATATAGGAAACTCTAGTTTTAGTATATAACTGGCTGATGAGGATAGGGAAGGACATAGAAAGACCTAGCTGCTTGGCTTTTCTTTTGAATTGTGTGTCAACTATTTTTCCAAAGTTTACATGCACCATAGTAATGATGCATGCTATCAGAATGGAAGCCTCAATATTCACCCGCTGGTCGTTCCTTGAGGGCATGAAATGACTATACACCAACTAAAGCCACAGTTTGGCTTTGAATTGAAGGCCTTGTCTCGGAATATCTCCTCCCATGGTGGCCCATAAAGGTTTCCCATCTATGACATTTTGAGCCACCCATGGAGGTTGATAAACTTTGGTTTCTAATTGTGCAAATTCAATTACTCGTTCAATTTCCTCACCCCCAATAAATTGAGTTACTTGCATCAGGGGTGATGTCCACCTTTACTCCTCGAACCCTGAACGATGGAAGATTTGGGAACTCGTCCACTTTCTCATTGTGTTTAATTGAGTCTTTCCTTGCTTAATATGAGGCATAGAATTTTTTTACTAGGTTTGGGTAATAGCCAAGTAGTGCATCCAAGAATGGGTGCCACTATCACTGGGAAAATTGCTTGTTAATATTAGGGAAGTCTTTCCCTAGTCCTGCTAGATTAAAGCACTACTCTGAAGTCATCGGCTGGTCATGATATTTGATATAATATGCCTCCATATCATCCACACAGAATCAAATAGCATCTCTACTATTAGTAGAGGCTGGAGTTGCCTTTACGTTGCGTTTCCCTTTGCTTTTGGAGGAGGTTAAGGCCTTCCCCTTTTCTTGTTCCTAGATGAAGTCATATTTTTGCAAGATCATATGAGTACCAAAACTAAATAAAAATCTTTATGTACTTTTCATTATGAAAAATAAAAGACATCAACTATACTAGGCTAATGAAAGGAACATAAGGAGATTCAATATCAAACAATGAAACAATAATTTCAAACCACTGGTAGCACCTACGCCACACGTACGTTTCGCAGGTTGGGACATGCAGGGCACAGGTGAGTCGCTAATGAGTTGGTAATTTACCAACTCCTTAGGCTTTTAAGCATAAGCTATTGTTGGGTTTTCATATAATTTAGAAAGGTTTTATGCCCTTTTTCTTCTCTATGCAAGCATTTGTGAAGGAAACAACAATAATGGATGATTTGAACTTATAGCAAGCTGCTTTGGACATACTTTTTAACTGTTAGCCACGGATATGAACCTGCTAAGCACAGGTGTAAAGCATATGGGACTTCCTTGCACCCACTCTAAACTTACTGGCCACAAATTGACACCCACTAAATGCAGGTGCCCCCATAATTTCATATGCTATTCACCTGTGAACAACAAATTGGCACCTGTTAACCATAAGTAAAGGGCAAATGACCCATTTCGTAGATTGAAGAGCAAAAACATCTAGAAAGGTTCCCAAAGTACCTAGAAGCTTCATAGGTCATATATGGAAAGTTGTGAAAAAAAAATTGCAGATACTTGTCACCGTAAATTTTACGCACCCACTTTTGAATGGTACATATTATAGAGAATAAAATTGTACAAAGAGAATTATAGAGTGAAGCGAGAGCTCCTTCTTCTTCAAAATCTCTTAGGAAAAACACCGACCATTGTTGCAGGTTTAAAGCTTGAATTTACTATTCATGATGATGATTTATCTATGAATATCATTGATTTATCTTCATTTATAAGTAGCTAATTTGCTAGCTAGGGGTGTGTGCTTGATGGGTGTTTAATTTAATTGGGTATTGATCAATTATTCTTAACTTTCATCTAAATGCATGGAGGTATTGTTTCCTCTGAATTTTAATTGAAAATTAGTGGTTGGAAAGACTAGTTTAGTTTATTTATCTTGGTTGAGCTTGAGAAAGAAGACTCAGATATGGCTGAGGAAGCTGTAGTGGGGATTTGGTGTATGGATATATGGGATTAAG
This sequence comes from Datura stramonium, assembly GCA_018107945.1. Lineage (NCBI taxonomy): Eukaryota > Viridiplantae > Streptophyta > Magnoliopsida > Solanales > Solanaceae > Datura > Datura stramonium. Next base: position 34,482 of record JACEIK010010761.1, read on the forward strand.
CTAGAGATAGTCAAAACCCACATCCTCACTTCATTAAAGGGTTAAAGCTAGAGATAACTTTGTGTGGATCATTTTTTATAGGAAGGGTCAAGTTAACTCTAGCCTTAAATCTTTAATAGAGTGAGGATGTGGGTTTTGACTATCCCTAGCTCAACTTGACCCATCCACACTCCAAATCCCCACTATAGCTTCCTCAGCCATGTCTCAGTCTTCTTTCTCAAGTTTAAGCATGATGAGTAAACTAAAAAATATTTGCAAAAACTAATTTTTAATTAAAATTCAAATAAAACAATAGATCAATGCATTTAGATTAAAGTTAAGAACAATTGATCAATACCCAATTAAGTTAAACATCCATCAAGCACACACCCTTAGCTAGAAAATTAGCTACTTATAAATGAAGATAAATGAATGATATTCATAAATAAATCATCAATCATCATAATGTATAGTAAATTAAAGCTATTATACAACAATGGCGGGCTTTTGCCCTAGAGATCTTGAAAAAGAAGGAGCTCTCACTTCTCTCGATAATTCTCTCTCTATAATTTTATTCTCTATGATATGTACTATTAAAAAATAGACTTGTGCAATTTAGGGTGAGAAAAATCTGCAATTATCTTGTGCACAACTTTTCACATATTCCCTCTTCTAGTTACTTTGGGAATCTTTCTGGAAATTTTTTCTCTTCAATCTATGTAATAGGTCACTTATCCTTCACCTGTGGTTAACAGGTGCCACTTTGTGGTTCATAGGTGAATAGCAGATGCAACTGTAACATAAGTGCCAATCCATGGCCAGCAGGTGTAGAGCGGTTGCAAGGCAATCCCATCTGCTTTACACCTACATTTAGTAGGCGAAAAGCATGTCCAAAGTAGCTTGCTTTAAGTTCAAATCCTCCATTATCTTTGTTTTCTTCAAATTCCTTCATAGAGAAGAAAAAGGGCATAAAACCTTTCTAAATTGTGTGAAAACCAAGCACTAGCTCATTCTTAAAACCTTAATGAGTTAGTCAATTACCAACTCATCAAACCCCCAAACTTGAACCATTGCTTGCCCTAAATCAAGGTATTCCCTCATAAGAAGAATTGACTTAAGCTTAGAGCATGAGTTTCACAAAAAACCATTAAGACTCGAGACAACCCAAAAATCACACACCGACTCAAGAAAAATAAAAATACTAAAAATAGGTTGCACAAACTCAATTGGCATCACCACAATGACTTGTCAAATATCCTTATCATTCTTTTAATTCAAAACAAGGGGCATTGTCATTCAAATAAAAATCAAGAAATATCTCAGGTAATTGACATTCAATATTCATGGTTTTCCTAGAAGTTCATCACACAACTTGTTTCATTCGTACCTCTCAATTGAAATCAAGAATTTCACATTCTTACTTGATGGATGCAATGCCACTTACCACAAGAGAGAATCCCACTCACATTCATGCAATTCATAAAAAATAGGGATTATAAGATGATGTAAATATGCTCACTCTCTCAAAGATATTCAAGTGTATACACATCGAATCATAGACTTTCCCTTCATGTAACTCGCCACTAATGTAGAGTTGTCAACCTTTGAATCACTAAGGACATGTGGGTCATAATGACGGCTAGGGGTAATGATAAGACAACTTTTTGTTCTAGTGACTAGAACCTTGCTAATTCCTTTGTGATACACATCAAACCTCCTACTCACACATAGCGAGTCAACTCCACCTTATTCCTCCCCCCCCCCACCACTTTTTAAAAAAAAATCCATGTTACCCAAAAAGAGCCACCCCTTTAATACCTTCAATTTCATCATCAAGCCTCTTCCATACAAGAGGTAGAACCGTTTAAATAATTTCTTTATTCTCTTGATCAACGGTTTTTCAACCAGCCATTTTATTTTCACATCAATCAATTGGTCCTACCTTACACTGAAGCTCACTTCTCTTTTTCACTTTTGCACACCCCCAAACATAGGCTTTTGCCTACATCACATTTCAATTTTCCATCCCCAAATCTTGGGCTTTAAGCCCCTATTTTTTTAAATCACAAGCAATTAGGGAGGAACGGGTGCCAAAGTAGTGGATTCACAAAGAGTTTAAGGCTATAATGAGGTTTCCAAAGAAAAGGCTTAAGGATCAAACGTTGGTTCACAAGGATCGATGTTAAAGGAAGGTTATTTTGATGGTGAAATGACTAATCAAAAAGAGCTTAAGGTCATCCCCCAACTTTGGCTACATCTAGGATTTCGCTTTTGAATCACATTAGGGGCATGTTCTAGATGATAAGCATACACATGAATCGAACAAAACCTACCACACAAGGCATCACACTCCATGGAGCTTAACTATTCTAAAGGTCAATTCAAAGGCATTACTTTTAACAAGTTGTTCCAAGTTTTTCACACTCGTTTTGTGAATCAAAAAGTCAAACAAAGAATATAGAAATTATGATAAGAGACCGCTACTTTTCAAATCCATTTGCCCCTCTTTCTCAATAATCACAATTTTTAAGCCATGTAAAAGATAATTTGGTGGTGCCTCTCGAAATGAGTACCACATGGGCTCAAAAGGATAAGTACAACATTGCATTTCCCCTTAAGAAAGTCACCTCTCAATCCATTATAGGGAAATGTCACCCGTTTCGACACAAAAATAAGATAAATAAAATTTGATCCTTGGGAAAGAATCGTGGTATAAAGAAAACCCTCAGAGTTTATTTACTAACTACTATCTACAAAGGCAATGCCAAATAGCAAGAAATGACGAGTTAAGTAGCAAGTAATGATGATTTTCCCTTGAGAATGATGTCACCCTATCTATCACAGGGCCAAATTATGCATCACTAATGAGTGGGTTACTCAGACTTCCACCCCCAAATAAAGCATTGTCCTCAAAGTACAAGGTTGAAAAAAATTAAGGGAAGAATGGGTGAAAGAACTCCCTGGTCTGATAGAGGATGAGTGCATGTAATTCTTTCCTCTAAGATGTTAAAGCTTGTGATATGTTATGAAATGTTTTAGATGACTTACTTTACTTGAGCGGTTTTACTTATCTTGCATACTCAGTACATTCCACGTACTGACCGCATAATTACTATGTTGTATCGTTTCATGATACAGGCCCCAGTTCCCAAGCTCAGCCCTGCTCGTAATCAGTTGTCATAGTTAGCTCCTATTGGTTGGTGAGTCCTCATCCTTCGAGGGCTATAATTTCAATTCCCTTATTAATTTTCAGTTTTAGCATCGTTGAGTTAGTTGGTGTCTTGTCCCATCAACTCATCCAGATTAGAGGCTTTCCAGACTTATGTATGTGTTAGCTTCGGATGCTTATTCTAATGTTATGTTGAGTTAGACTTCCGCTGAGTTAATTTGATGATTTATTTAGTTTATCGAATGATTTAGACGTATGCTTATGCCATGGGTCGACTTGGGGTCTCTCGGAGTTTATTGTCTCGTGTCTAAGATCCGGGCCCCGGTTCTGCTCGTGACAAACTTGGTATCAGAGCCATAGGATTGAAGTATCCTAGGATGTCTGAAAGCCATGTTGAGTAGGGTCATTTTGATGGGTGTGAAGCGCGACACACTTATGATGAAAAGGTTAGAAGATGTTTAGGAAATGTTCCCTTCTTTCATGATCTATGTCGTGCGATGAATATTCTTTCTATCCTTCTAACTCATGCTAATCACGATTGCAGACTCATGGCTCCCTGAAGAATGAACGTAAGGAGGAATGGAGGTGGTGAGGGCCACGAGAATGGAAATAATTATGGTCATCAGCCAGCCCCACCAGTTTAAGAGCCTCAGGCACCAGATCCAGCCACTCATGTTGATTTTCGGGCCGCAATTCAGATGTGTGCGTAGGCCTTGACCGCTCAGATCAATCAGCAGACCATTGTGCATGTTCTGCAAAATGGCAATGCAGCGGCGGATCGAGTTAGAGACTTCTTGAGGATGAACTTGCCAGAGTTCTTGAGGTCCAAGGTAGATGAGGACCCGCAAGATTTCATTGATGAGATTGTCAACATCACCCAAGTCATGGGGGTGAATAGTGCTGAGTGTGTAGAGTTAGCCTCCTACCAGTTGAAGGGGGTTGTGCATATCTGGTTTCGCCAATGGAAGGAAAGAAGGGTCGCAGGAGCATGTCCGATCATAGTGGAGGAGTTTCAAGTTGCATTCCTAGATCGGTTCTTCCCTCGAGAGATGAGGAAGCTTGAAGGTAGCTGAGTTTGTGAACTTGAAGCAGGGAAGGATAACAGTGCAAGTGTATTCCATTGAGTTCACACGCTTATTAAAATATGCCCCGAAGTTAGTGACTGACCAGAGGGCACGGGTGACCAGATTTGTGCATGGTATAACAGGGTATTTGGACAAGGAGTGCTGGATTGCTATGCTTCACCAGGATATGGACTTCCCTCGTATCGTGTTGTATGCTGAGCAGATGGAGGTGGTACATTCAAGGGAGAGGGAGGCCAAGAGGGCCAGGACTGAGGATCACAGATTCTCTCAGTAGAGGTCCAGTGGTGGACACCGACAGCAGACTCACTAGAGATCATCAACCCTGGCATCTTCAACATTGAGTGTGCCATCTAGGGGTAGATATGATCAGAGAGGGCGAGCATCAGGCTCGAGGGGTCAGATTAGTAGATTCATAAATTCTAGCATCCAATCTTGTCACAGGTGTGGTCAGGGGCACATAGGCCAGTGCTTGGCAGGTTTAGGTGCTTGTTTCGGGTATGGGCAAAAAGGACACATGCTTCGAGATAGTCTAGCTACGAGGCATGATCAGATTGGGGGCCGAGGCCCAGCTTCTAGTTCAGCAGCCCCTCCCGCATGCTCAGCATATCAGGGGGCATCTACTAGCACAGTTGGCGGTCAGCGCTAGACAGATTCTATGCTTTAGCTTCCCGCAAGGAGCAGGAGGTCTCCCCGGATGTGGTTACTGGTATCTTGCGAGTTTTCCATAATTATGTATATGCTTTGCTAGATCGGGGGGCTACCTATTCTTTTATGACACCTTATGTGACTAATAGCTTCGGAGTTAGTCCTGATGTTTTGTCAGAACCCTTCTCAGTTTTCACTATAGTAGGTGACTCAGTTATAGCTAGACGGGTATATATAGGTTGCCCAATCTTAGTCCTTCATAAGGTCACCTCAGTAGACTTGATAGAGTTAGCCATGACCGATTTTGATGTCATTCTCGGCATGGATTGGCTATTTTCATGCTATGCTTCAGTCAATTGTAGAACCCCAGGCAGTAGAGTTCAGATTTCCGGGTGAGCCAGCCTTAGAATGGAAGGGTAGTTCAGCTGTGCCTGTAGGTCGATTCATTTCCTACCTTAAGGCCAGAAATATGGTTTCTATGGGTTGCATGTACCATCTAGTTAGGGTTAAGGCTGTCTAATCCGAAACCCCGACTATTCAGTCAATTCTAGTAGTATGTGAGAATCCATAGGTCTTTCCTGATGATTTGACAAGTGTCCCTCCCGAGTGGGAGATTGATTTCAGTATAGATCTTCTTCCTGACACGCAACCTATATCTATTCCGCCATACAAAATGGCTCCAGCCGAGATAATAGAGTTGAAGGATAAATTGAAGTACCTTTTAGATAAGGTCTTTATTAGTCCAAGTAAGTCTCCATGAGGTGCACCAGTCCTATTCGTTCGGAAGAAAGATGGTTCTCTTCAGATGTGTATTGGTTATAGGCAGTTGAAAGAGGTCACCGTTAAGAACAGGTATCTGTTACCCAGGATTAATGATTCTTTTTACCAGCTTAAGGGTACCAAGTGTTTCTCCAAGATTGATCTCAGGTCCCGGTATCACTAGCTTAGGGTTTGGGAGAGTGATGTTCGAACCCAACTACACGCAAGTGCACGTGGTCGTACAAGTAGTAAAGTGGCTTTATTTCAAGCCAAGTATCGATCCCACAAGGACTGTAATATGGCAGTAATTTTNCTAAGTGAATATTGTAAGTAAAGTCTTAACAATAGCAATGAACAAGCTGAGGTTAAGGCAAATATGCAGGGATGTAATTTATTAATTAAAATCAGTCAATCTTCTCTTCGGTTGTTAGTTAAGAATTAATAACCCATGGATTGGATCTTTCGATTTCTCATCAATTAAAGAATCACGAGACTTACATTACACATTTCTGTGATGCAAAACCCCATATTCTATCTATACATAACACATTCCATAAATGACCAAATATGACATTACAGATATATTTCTATTCTGAATGTCAATCTTCCCTTAATTTCTCAAACAAGGAAAGAACATATTCAACCAATTCACATATATCCAATTAGTCTCCCTTTCATAATCGAAATTGGAATTTTAGAATATACATTAACATTGGCCAAACATTAACGTAGTAAAAACAAGAATTGGTAGAAAAACACTTATAGAGAAGATTAAAACTAAAATAATCATTAATTACATTCCTCAACAATTATCCTCAACCTCAGCAAGAAGTGAATTAGCCACTCATTTGCGGATTAAACATCTTCAAACAAGTAGAATTCATACAAGCAATTGAAATTAAAGA
>JACEIK010010763.1:0-25127 GCA_018107945.1 Datura stramonium
ATCTATGTTTTCAAGCATGATGAGATGTCTAGTATGAAAGTATGAATATGATTTACCCATGCATGTATCCATGATTTTTACTATCAAGTCTATTTCAAGCGTGTTTAAGTTTGGGAAAGACCATATTATCTAAGTATGTTGTATGATGTAGCTCTCATTTATGACATTAGCTTACCACATGATTTTGGAGTCTAGACTATAACTTTTCAACTTGTTGTATGTTTTGAGCCATGGATCCTTATATTCAGATTTTAGACTATGTATGTAATTTCATGATCAGCTTCGTCAAAATACGACGGTTCAGCTTCATTGAGAAACGATGAAGAGAATATGCATGTTTTTTGGGGTAGTGTCTAGCACCGAGTAGGCTAGGGGTTCAGGTAAATCCCGAGCCTCAGAACTACGCACCAACATAGGTTATTCAAATTCATTGGGACCTCCCTTGTGAGCTTCCCTGCCCGCTAGAGGGCCTTCAGCTTGATATCGATGTTATGGTAGCGCTCTTAGCCCTGACAAAGTTTTGGACAACTCCGGCCACTTGAGTATAATAGTTGAGATCACGTAAGCTCTATCGTGATTATATCAGTTATGTGATGAGTCTCCCATTGTTCCTCATGATTTTAGTTATGCATGTTTATCAGTCATGATATGATGTATTCTACAGGTTTGAGTCAATGTTCAGTTTTACTAGATTTGGGTCATTCAATTCGTTATGAAATTCAGTTTATGTTTAATTATGTTTTAAAGATACCAGCATGTAGTCCTTACTTTTAGAATCTTATAATGATATGATTTATGTTATGCATGTTATCAACTATACTTACTTAGCCTATTTTACTTACTTTACAAACTCGGTACATTTCAAGTACTGACCACATACTCTATGATGTATCATTTCATGATATAGGCTCAGATGCTCAGATTCAGTCCGCCGCTAGCAAGTTTCCCAATCTTGTCCAGTGTTTCAATTGATGAGTCCTCATCCTTCGAGGATGTTTAGTTAGCTTTGTTATTAGAATCTTTCAGTTTTAGACTTGTAGTGATCTAGTTGGGGTGTCTTCCCATCAACACGTCAGTATGTTAGAGGATTTCTAGACATTGTGTTATATTCAGCTTCAGATTTAGAGTTCTAATATTCCATTTTTCAGATGTTATAATTTTCAAACTTCCACTATTTCAGAACTCAATTATTCGCTTTAATTTTGTTGAGCCTTAGTTATCATGTTCATGCCATGGGTTGAGTTGGAGCCATTTATGGTTCTAGGTTTCGTGTCTCGATCCGGGCCTATGTTCGAGTTCTGACAAACTTGATATCAGAGGAAAGATTCAGTGTGTCCGAGAGTGTCTGAAAGTCGTGTTATGTAGAGTCTTTTTCATAGGGGTGAAGAGTGCCACACTTATAATGAAGAGGCCATGAAGCTTTTTTTTGGAAATTTTCATTATTTCGTGACCTATGTCATGCGATGAAGTACCTCTCTATCCTTCTAACTCATGCTATACGCTTTTGCAGAATCATGCCTTTGCGTTGAGTTAACGGAAGAAGGAACGGCAATGGAAACAGGAATGGCCCAGAAAAAGGCAATGGAGACGGGTACCATCAAACCCCACTAGCCCTAGAGGATCATGTGCCTGAGCAGGTTGCCCGAGCTAAGTTTAGAGCATCTATCCAGATGTTGGCACATGAATTGACCACTCAGGTCAACCAGTAGGAAGTAGCTCACGTTTCCCCGAACGGGAATACAGTGGCACTAGAGTCAGGGAATTCCTCAGGATGAATCCCCCTGAGTTTCTTGGGTTGAGAGTGGATGAGGATCCATATGAGTTTATTGAGGAGATTCAGATGATCACTCAGGTTATGGGAGTGACGGGGGAGGACTGTGCAGACCTAGTCGCTTATCAACTAAAAGGGGTTGCTTATATTTGCAACAAGTAGTGGAAGGATGGGCGAGGAGTTGGAGTGGGTCCCATTGATTGGGATGAGTTTCTCACTGCGTTCTTGGACCGATACACCCCTGAGAGATGAGGGAAATAAAGGTAGAAGAATTTGCGAATCTGATACAAAACAACATCATAGTCCAAGAGTATGCCTTGGAGTTCATCTGGCTATCCAAATACGCACCGGAGATGGTGGCTGATCATAGGGCTCTGGTGAGCAGGTTTGTGAACGGGGTAGCGGACTACTTGGTCAAGGATTGCAAGACTGCTATGCTTCATCAGGATATTGACTTCTCCCAATTAGTCCTGTATGCCTAGCAGGTAGAGGTAGTGCAGATGAGGGAGAGGAAGAGAGAGGCCAAGAGGTCCAGGACAGACAATTTCGGGTTCTCCTAGTAGAGGTCTTGTGGAGGATATTGTTAGCAGTCCCACCAGAGATCATCAGCCCTAGCGCCGTCAGCAGCAAGTGTGCCATCAAGATCTAGGTTATAAGGGACGAGCATCATGTTCTCAAGGTCATGGGAACATGCATGTAGAGCCTAGTATTCGAAATTGTGATAGATGTGGTAGGAGGCACACTGGCCAGTGCTTAGCGGGTACAGGTGTATGTTTCGGGTGTGGGAAGCCCAGTCATATGCTTAGAGATTATCCAGCAGCTAGACAAGGCCATGGTAGAGATCGAGACCCAACCTCCAATTTAACAACTCAACCGACATGATAGCTCAGCAGGGTGCATCCACTAGTGTAGGTGGTGGTCAGTGTCAGAACAAGTTTTTTGCCCTCTCATCTCATAAGGAGCAGGAGGTCTCCCCAGATGTGGTCACTGGTATGTTACTAGTATATCATCTTGATGTTTATGAATTGCTAGATCTAGGGGATATTTTATCTTTTTGTGATGCCCTATGTTGCTAGTAGCTTCGGACTCAGTCCCAAAATTCTTAAAAACCTTCTCAGTCTCCACTCCAGTTTGTGACTCAGTTATAGCTTGATAGGTATACAGAAATTGCCCTATCATAGTCATTTAGAAAGTCACCTCAACAGATTTAGTAGAGTTATCCATGAAGACTTCCCTGTTATCTTTGGCATGGATTGGTTTCATGCATGTTATTCCTCAGTAAATTTTACAACCCGTGCGGTAGAGTTCCGATTTCTAGGTGAGCCAGTCCTAGAGTGGAAGGGTAGTGTAGTGGTGTTTGTAGGTTTCTTTATTTACTACCTTAAGGCTAATAAGATGATCTCTAATTGTTACGTGTACCATCTAGTTCGGGTTAAGGATGCTACGTCTGAGACCCCGACTCTCTAGTCTGTTCCTATAGTTTGTGAGTATCAAAGGTGTTCCTAGATGATTTACCTGGAGTCCTTCTCAGCGAGAGATTGACTTTTTTATTGACCTCCTTCTCGATATGCAACCTATATCTATTCCTCCTTACAGTATGGCTCTAGCTGAACTAAAGGAGTTGAAAGAATATCTGAAATATCTCCTAGAAAAGGGTTTCACCAGACCTAGCAAATCCCCGTGGGGTGCACCAGTTCTCTTTGTTCGAAAGAAGGATGGTTCTCTTCGTACGTGTATTTTCTATGATTGTTGAACAAGGTCACAATCAAGAACAAGTATCCTCTCCTTAGAATTGATGATTTGTTTGACCAACTTCAGGGTGCTAAGTGTTTCTCAAAGATAGTCCTCAGATCCGGATATCTTCATCTCAGAGTTAGAGAGAGTGATATTTCGAAGATAGCTTTTAGGACTCGGTATGGTCGCTATGAGTTTGTGGTTATGTATTTTGGACAAAAAAATGCTCCTATAACTTTTATTGATTTGATGAATAGGGTGTTCAAGCCATATTTGGACATGTTCGTGATTGTGTTCATAGATGACATTCTCATATACTCTTGGAGAGAGAAGGAGCATGCCGCTCATTTGAGGATTGTGCTATAGACTCTCAAGGATTCCCAATTGTTGGCTAAATTCAACAAGTGTGAGTTTTGGTTGGACTCAGTAGCATTTTCAGGTCATGTGCTGCCAAGCGAGGGTGTACAGGTGGACTCTCAAAAGATAGAAGTGGTGAAGAATTGGCCTAGAGTAGTTAGTCCTTCAGATATCAAGAGTTTCTTTGGTTTGGTTGGTTACTACAGAAGGTTTGTTGAGGGATTTTCTTCCATTGACACATCGTTGACAAAGTTGACCCAGAAGAAAGCCAAATTTCAGTGATCGGATGCATGTTAGAAGAGTTTTCAAGAGTTAAAAACTCAACTCACTTCACCCCCAGTATTGACCCTACCTAAGGGCATAGATGGATTTGTGGTGTATTATGATGCCTCTAGGATTGGACTTGGTTGTTTGTTGTTTGCAGCATGGCAAAGTCATTGTGTATGCCTCTAGACAGCTAATGACTCACGAGAAACTTATCCAACCCATGACCTAGAATTGGCAGCAGTGGTGTTCGCATTGATGATTTGGAGACACTACTTGTGTGGGGTGCATGTATATGTGTTCACGGACCACAAGAGCCTATAGTATGTGTTTACCCAGAAAGACCCGAATTTGCGACAAAGGAGGTGGTTAGAGCTTCTCAAGGATTATGACATGAGTGTCCTTTATCGTCCAGGCAAGGACAATGTAGTGGCGGATGCTCTTAGCAAGTTATCCATGGAGAGTGTGTCTCATGTGGAGGAGGAAAGGAAAGGGTTGGTGAAGGATGTGCATCAGCTTGCACTATTAGGAGTTCGTCTTGTTAATTCGACAGATTGTGGTGCCATTGTTTAGAATGATTCACAATCCTCTTTGGTGACTGAAGTCAAGTCAAGACAAGATGAGGATCCGATCTTGGTAAAGTTGAAGGAAGCGATTCAGAATCAGAAGGTAGAGGTCTTATTCCAAGGGGGAGATGGTGTGCTTCTATATTAGGGTCATTTGTATGTCCCAGATGTTGATGAATTGAGAGATCAGATGTTGCATGGGGCTCATGGTTCCCGATATTCTATACATCCAGGAGCCACGAAGATGTACCATGACCTACGGGAAGCCTATTAGTGGAGTGGCATGAAGAAGGACATAGTAGAGTTTGTGGCTAAGTGTCCGATTTGTCAACAAGTGAAAGTTGAGCATCAGAGACCTAGAGGTGTGCTTCAAGACATTAGTATCTCTACTTGGAAGTGGAAGGAGATCAATATGGACTTCATTATGAGGTTACCTCATACTCGTCGACAGTATGATTCTATTGGGGTAGTTGTAGACAAGTTGACTAAAGCAACTTATTTTCAAACAGTAAAACCCAACGACTCAGCGGAGGACCATGACAAATTATACATCTGGGAGTTAGTTCGGTTGCATGGAGTACCCTTTTCCATCATATCAAATAGAGGTACCCAGTTTATCTCCCATTTTTGGAGGTTGTATCAGATGGGACTTGGTACTTAGGTCAATCTTAGCAAAGCTTTTCACCCGCAGACAGATGGTCAGGATGAGAGGAACATTTAGACTCTTGAGGATATGCTGAGAGAATGTGTGATTGACTTCAAAGGTAGTTGGGATGATCATTTTCCTCACTTTGAGTTTGCATACAACGAAACCTACCATTCCAGCATTCAGATGGTTCCGTTTGAGGCTCTTTATGGGCAGAGCTGTAGATCACCCATTGGTTGGTTTGAAGTAGGTGAGGCTTTGTTGACAGGACCAAATTCAGTTTAGGAGGCTATGGAGAAGGTTCAACTTATAAGGCAGAGTCTTCAAAAGTCCTATGCGAATGTGAGGAGGAGAGAATGTTACACCCCGTAAGTTTCTATTGTTTAACCGATGCGTGCGTACATATGCTGATAGTTTAGGGTATGACGTGTGTGGGAGAAAGCTTAGACGTGGATCACGCGAGTGAGTTGTTGATTCAGCAGAAGGTTGGGGCCGGGGGCAGGGCGCACCAGGCACTGCGCCTCGCCCCTCCCATGGTGCAAGGAGCGCCACGTTGTGCCCTGTCCTTGGCACATTGGGAGGCGCATCACGCCCGTGTTCCAGCACATTGGGAGGCGTTCCATGGACCATCCCCCACCGTATATATATATATATTATTGTTGGTTTGTTTTAAAACATTTCTAGGTATGAGGGCTCGGCTTAGGAGACTTTCCCCTTTGGTTTTCCATCGGATTAAAGGTAAATTACGCTATCAAACCTTGTCCAATTACAAATTCATCTTAGGTAATGATTTTCGGGCCTAAGAAGAACCTATCTACGGAGTTATATCTTTGAAATTGGCCCGGTTTGATGGAGTCCCGCTGAGTAGAAGTCATAGAAATCACTTCTAATCAAGTCCTAACCGACTACAAGTGATAAGTAAGTGTTTCTACCTTCTAAATTCTTTGGAATTCGTAAGTTCCTGCCAAATTCAACTCGTTTTGACTTAGTGTTTTTATTCTTTGTGGGATATGGCTACAGGCCTAACTCTTGAATCAGGAAGCCCTATTTCCTTGAGGTGTAAGCTGGGATATGAAGGAATTACGGGTTCTAAATTGAAGCGGGATTGATTGAGCTGAATTCGACAATTGAGGTATGTTAAGACTAATCTCTTTTGGCAAGTATTCTAATAGTATAGTTGATATGACTTGTAACTCTGTAGTAGTTCCTGATTATATATGTGGTGGTAGATACTACAAGATGAATTAAGATTGCATCATAGTATCCCTCGTCGGGAAAGAGTAAATTAAGTATGACTAACGCTAGGAGCGTCATAGAGATTTCCCTATTCACTTGGTTACCGTTTAGAGGGTTTATGATGTCTTGCTATCATACCAAGGCCTAAGAAGCTTGTAGTTAGTTGTTAGGCATGTCTTGGTAAGGTTGGGCAGCATAAGCCGCAGCTGGGCGATACAACTTTTTGTCTGATGCCTATATTGTCAGTAAAGCATGCCTACAGGCTGTCGGCGTACCTTGACGCCTCCACGGCCAGAATATTGATAGGGTGGTCTTGCCTTTAAGTCAATGGAACCAGGGTTGCCTAATGAACCTAGTGATATCTTACCATNATATCTTACCATGTTATTGGCCCACTGTCAGTGACCGTATGCTTTCAGCCGACCTACTACTTGTCGTATAGGTCTCTTAGGAAACCACCCCAATTGTTAGAAGTCTAATAGACTAAGGGATACCCTAAGTAGGGACCTTTTTAGTGGGTAGATGTGGGGACAATGCCCTGGGCTATTCTTGCAGATTCCCACATACATGTTGCCGTGAAGGGATAAATCCAGATATACCTGCCTACGGGGCTATGAATTGCTCACAAGAGCTATATGCTATCTGGACAGACCAAGTTGACATCTAGGGGACTAGAGCCTTAGTATCACAACATTACCTCCAGGCTAAGAATTGTGGTAAGCTGCCTGTGGGAAGTTAGGGCTGAATGCTTAGGAACATATCTGGCTAGTAGCAGCCCTATAGTTGTTCTAGGCAAATGAACCATTTAGATGGTTTGCTATGACTTTGCTGTCACTTATAAACTACCTTTGTCCTAGTATGACCTTCAGAGTATCTCTTAGGTCGCCCCAGACCTCTCCTTTTCCTATCCAAGCGAACTAAGGTTGTAATTGTTTCCATGACCATCTGTTCAGTTGTAAGCACATGGAATGTACCTGTTGGCTGCTACATAGAATATTTAGGGGTGAGTAGCGGTTGTGTTAGGCCTAAGGAGCTAGGTACGCATATTAAGCAATGTGCAGTATATAAGTTAGGCGTACCAAATGCATATAGGCTTCTCAAGAAGAGAGCTATAATCATAAAGTTCCTAAGGGGCTATATTATGCTTATGAATATATATGAAGTCGCTAGCGACTATAATAAGGTCTGCAGAGCCATTTGAAGCTTGGTGTCAGAACCCGAACATAGGCCCGGATCGAGACATGGGACAAAAAACCCCAAGAGGCTCCAAGTTAACCTATGGCATGAACATACATCTAACTCAATCATAGATAAGTGGAAGATCATCATAAATAGCATGGCGGAAGTCTAAACAAAACTTAACATCTTGATACATGCGTGAGTCCAGTGCTGAATACACACTATGTTCGAAAAAGCATCTAATACTGATGAGTTTATGGGACAAGACCCCAACTAACTCGCTATAGTCAGAAAACTGAAAAGACGAAATACAATTGTTAAGAAGGCCCTTGCAGGATGAGGACTCACCAACTAATACAGAGAAGTGATAACTCTGGGAGTCTAGCTAGCGGCGGGATTGAGTCTGGATATCAAATCCCGTATCATGAAATGATACAATATAGAGTATGCGGTTAGTACGTGAAATGTACCGAATATGCAAGGTAAGTAAAACTGCTAAGTAAGTAAAATCATTAAACATTCATAGTATAAGACATAATCAAGATAAGATTCTGAGAGTAGGGCTTGCATGCTATTTTCTGAAATCATGATCTGATCATAACTGAATCGAATGATCCAAAGCTGAAAACTAATGATCATAAGTAAAATTGAACATTGGGCCAAACCTACTGAAAACATAATATCATGACTGATGTACATGCATAACTAAAATCATGAGGAATAATGGGAGACTCTTCATATAACCGACATTACCACGATAGAGCTTACATGGTCCCGACTATCACACTCAAGTGGGCAGAGCCATCCAAAGCATTGCCAGGGCTAAGGACACTACCATGATATCGATATCAAGCTCAAGGCCCCTTGGGGAAAGGGGAATGATCCAAAAGAGGTCCCAAATAATCTAATCATACCTACATTGGCATGTAGTTATGAGGCATAGGGTTGGCTGACCCTTAGCATACTCGGTGCTAGACACTACTCCCAAAAAAATGCATATGCTCTCCATCATTTTTCAACAAAGCTGACCATCTTCTATTGATGAAGTTGAATAATAACATATATGTAATATCTGAAATCATAACATGAGAAGCCTTGGCTCAAACCATACCACAAGCTAAAAATAATGAGAGTCTTGACTCCAAAATCATATGGTAAGCTAATTCATGAAATCATAAGACACACTTGATCATATGGGATTTCCCAATACTTAAACATACTTGAAATCAACTTGATTGATTCACCTTAAAAACATGAATATAAACATGGGCATTTCGAAATCATACTTTCTTCATAAACATCTCATCATACTTGTACACATATCTCATAGATCTCAACTTTCATGAACTTTTATGGATGAGCATCATAGTTTAGAAAAACTTGAAAACATAATTTATAATTTAAAACATTATAAAATATTCCTATTAATAATAATTCATCATTTAAAACATGCTTAGATCATACCCGTGATTAAAACTTAGGAATTCATGCATTGGGTAAAACCCCCATGGAATCATCAATTAGAACATCATGAATTGAGAGTGAATTGTACATGTGTATGGACAATTGCATCCATTCATATCCTTACAAACCTGAAGGGATCTGATTTTCACACTTCCTTGATTGCCCAAAGAGAATTGAGGAAGAACATTGAAGAACTAGCCTTGATCTCCTCTCAAACTTCTAAACTTACATGCATGAATTAGGATAGGCTTAGGATGACTTAACCCTTCTTAAAACACTACATTCTAACCTTAAAATGATGTAGTTTAGGCCTTAATAACATAGAAATTATGGAAAAGCGCTTACTAAACTCGCAGGGAAAAATAGATTGCCAGTCCCAATGAGGGACTGGATGAGTCATTGCCCCTGGCCACGACTCGTGGTCTGCATTTGTCGCCTTCATTGGAAATTGCATACTGATAGTCACCACGAGTACTCAACGAATCGTTACCGGTGACCACGACTCGTGGTCACCTCCCATTACCTTCACTACCCGAATTATCCTGGGCGGTCACCACGGGGGACACCATGACTCGTGGTGTACCCAACGAGTCGTGGTGATGACCCATTAGGTGCACTGCCCAAAATCCTATATCCACCAACCTCTCTTGACCATGGATGACTTAACCGGTTGTGGTGCTGACCGTGACTTGTGGTAATCTCCCGTGGTCACTCTGAACATAAAATTTCAATCAAGTCCCAACCTCTCCCCACGAGTCACTTATCGACTCGTATGGTTCCTAATGGGTCACTGGACGACTCGTTTTGTGACCTGGTGCAAAAATTCCTGTTTTCTCCGTTTCATCTCCTAGGTCTGATCTTAGGGCTTTTGGGGTATAACAATATCTCCCCATTGAAAACATTCATCCTCAAACGTTGAAAATCATACAGAAAAGCAGGGAAATGCAATCATCATACTCAAATACTGAACATACATACTGAAAACTGATGGAGTGATTGACTCTGATTTGAACTACATGACTGAACTTAATTCCCAAACCACACATACATCCATTTATATGAAAGAAACTGAGGTACATGAGCTGAACATGAAACCGAATAGAGTATTAAGGAGGAAAACTGATACCTCAAACTGAAATTAAGTCGGAAAGGAATAGATGCAGGTATTTAGCCATCATATCTGTTTTGGCTTCCCACATAGCTCCCTCAACATGTTGATTCCTCCATAAAACCTTGGCTGAAGCTACCTCTTTGTTTATTAGTTTAGAACCTGACGATCCAGTAATTTCACTAGAACCTCCATATAACTAAGGCTGTCTTTCACACCGACACTATCCACCGGAAGAACTAGAGCTTGATCACCCAAACACTTCTTTAAGAGGATAGGAAAACTAGATGGACTGAACCTAATTCCGAGGGCAACTCCAACTCATATGCTACCTTGCCAACCCATTTTACAATCCGGTAAGGGCCAACATAACGGGGACTGAGTTTCCCTTTCTTTCAAAATCTCATCACTCCTTCCATGGGAGACACCTTCAGAAACACCCAATCATCAACTACAAACTCAAGTTCTCTCCTCCTTACACCCACATAGGACTTTTAGTGACTCTGAGCGGTTTTCAACCTATCCCTTATAAGCTGAAATTTTTCCATAGCCTCGTGGAATAAATCTGATCCTATCATCACAGCTTCACCAACTTCAAACCAACCAATAGGCGATCTATATCTCCGCCCATAGAGAGCCTCAAATGGAGCCATCTGAATACTGGAATGGTAGCTATTGTTATACTCAAACTCAATGAGAGGAAAATGGTCATCCCAACTACCCTTGAAGTCAATCACATAGGTTCTCAACATGTCCTCGAGAGTTTTAATAGTCCTCTCCGCCTGACCACCGATTTGCGGATGAAACACTGTACTAAGCTTGACTCGAATACCAAGTCCTTTTTGAAATGATCTCCAAAATTAGAAGGTAAACTGAGTACCTCTATCTGATATGATGGATAATGGCACTCCATGCAATCGAACTAACTCCCGAATGTATAATTTAGCATAATCCTCCGTTGAATCGATAGTTTTGACTGGTAGTAAATGAGCTGCTTTGGTTAACCTATCCACAACCACCCAAATGGAGTCATACTGTCGACGAGTGCGAGGCAACCCAATGAAGAATACCATATTAATCTCCTCCCACTTCCAAGTAAGAATGCTAATGTCCTGTAGTACACCTCCAGGTCTCTGGTGCTCAACCTTCACTTGCTGACAATTCGAACACTTAGCCACAAATTCTGCAATGTCCTTCTTCATGCCATTCCACCAATAGACTTCTCGTAGGTCACGGTACATCTGGTGGCACCTGGATGTATGGATTATATGCAACCATGAGCCTTGTGCAATATTCGATCTCTCAAGTCATCAACATCCAAAACACACAAATGACCCTAATATCGAAGCACACCATCTCCCCCTTTGGAGAAGACCTCTACCTTCTAATTCTAAACGTCTTTCTTTAACTTTACCAAGATAGGATCCTCATCTTGTCTAGCTATAACATCAGTTACTAAGGATGATTCTGATCCATTCTGCACAATAACACCACCATCGGTCGAGTCAACCAAATGAACTCCCAACCGTGCAAGCCGATGCACATCCTTAACTAGATCCTTCCTCCCCTCATCTACATGGCACACACACTCCATCTAAAACCTACTAAGAGTGTCTTCTACCATATTAGCCTTGCCCGAATGGTAAAGGACACTCATATCAGAATCCTTGAGTAACTCCAACCACCTCCATCGGCCTAGATTTAGATCCTTCTGGGTAAACACATATTGTAGGATTTTGTGGTCTATAAATACATATACATGGACCCTGTACAAATAGTATCTCCAAATCTTCAAGGCAAATACTACCGCCGCCAATTCAAGAACATGAGTCAGGTAATTCTTTTCATGAACCTTCAGCTTCCTGGAAGCATATGTTATAACCTTACCATGCATCATCAACACACAACCAAGGCTGATCCTCATCACAATATACCACAAACCCATCGGTACCCTCAGGTAGAGATAACACCGGTGCTGAGGTTAGTCGAGTCTTCAACTCCTGGAAGCTCCTCTCACAAGACCCCGACCATTGGAACTTCATTTCTTTTGGGTCAATTTGGTCAATGGCGCTACAATAGATGAAAACCCCTCAACAAACCTCTAATACTACCTAGCTACACCCAAGAAACTCCTGATATCCGAAGGATTCACCAGTGTAGTCCAATTTTTCACCGCTTCTATCATTTGAAAGTCTACTTGTACACCCTCACTTGACACTACATGACCCAAAAACTCCATTGAATTCAACCAAAACTCACATTTACTAAATTTAGCATACAAGTGGTGATCCTTGAGAGTTTATAGCACCACCCTCAAATGAGCGGCATGCTCCTCCTCGCTCCGAGAGTAAATCAGGATGTCATATATGAACACAATCACGAACATATCCAAGTATGGCTTGAACAACCTGTTGATCAAATCCATAAGAGCTTCAAGAGCATTTGTTAGTCCAAAAGACATAACTACAAATTCATAATGACCATACCATATCCTGAAGGATGTCTTCGGGATTTCACTCTCTTGAACCCTGAGCTAATGGTATTTAGATCTGAGGTCTATCTTTGAAAAGTACTTAGCACCTTGAATCTGGTCAAAACAATCATAAATACTAGGGAGAGGATACCTGTTCTTGATGGTAAATTTGTTCAATTGCCGATAATCAATGCACATACGAAGAGAACCATCTTTCTTTAGGATAAAGAGAACTGGTGCACCCCATAGAGATTTGCTAGGTCTGATGAAACCCTTTTCTAAAGGTATTTCAACTTCTCCTTCAACTCATTTAGCTCGGCTGGAGCCATTCGATAAGGAGGAGTAGATATAAGATGCGTATTGCGAAGAAGGTCAATACCAAAATCAATCTCCCGCGCCGGAGGGATCCCTGGTAAATCATCTGGGAAGACTTCTGGATACTCACTTACTACTGGAATCAACTGGATAGTCGGTGTCTCGGACGTAGCATCCTTAACCCTAACTCAATGGTACACGCAACCCTTGGAGATCATTTTTCTGGCCTTAAGGTAGGAAATGAAATGACCTTCAGGCACAGCTAAACTACCCTTCCACTCTAGGACTGGCTCACCTAGAAATCTGAACTCTACTGCATGGGTTCTATAATTCACTGAGGCATAGCGTGCAAATAGTCAATCCATGTCAAGGATAACATCAAAATTGTTCATGGCTAACTCTACTAAGTTTGCTGAGGTGATTTTCTTAAGAACTATGATAGGGAAATTTCTATACATCCGTCTAGCTATAACTAAATCACCAACTGGAGTAGAGACTAAGAAGGGTTCTGATAAGATTTGGGACTAACTCCGAAACTACTCACAAAATAGGGCGTCACAAAAGATAAAGTAGCCACTGGATCTGACAATGCTTGTACATCAAGGTGGAGTACCGTAACATACTAGTGACTACTTCTAGGGAGACCTCCGACTCTTGACGGGATGCTAGGGCATAAAATCAATTTTGACGCTGCCACCACCTGTACTAGTAGATGCCCCCTACTGAGTTGGGCGTGCTGGTGGAGCTGCTGAACTACAAGCTGGGCCTCAACCCCTATCATGACCCTTTCTGGCCGTTGTACAATCCCTAAGCCGGGCTTCCCGCACCCGAAGCAAGCACCTATACCCACCAAACACTAGCCTGTATGTCTCCGGCCACATCCGCTAAACTTTGGAGGGATGGTCTCTGGGGCTCTACTACTCTGACCTCTCGAGCCTGATGCTTGTCCCTTTTGATTGCGCTTGGACCTGGATGGAACACTCATAGCCAAACACACTGAAACTGAAGATCTCTGGTACGACTGCTAACGGTTCCCACTAGGTCTCTACTGGGAGAATCCAACGCTATCACTCTTGGCCCTCTTGGCCTCCCTCTCCCACTCACTCATCTGTACTGCCACCATTTGCTGGGCGTACAGGACTATTCGAGCAAATTCAATATCCTGAAGAAGCATCGCAGCGCAGCAATCCCTGAACAAGTAATCTGTTATCCCGTGTACAAACCTGCTCATACGGTCTCTCTGATCCGCCACCATCTCAGGTGCATACATGGACAGACGAGTGAACTCCAAGGCATACTCCTGAACCATCATCTTTCCTTGCTTTAGATTCACAAACTCGACCACTTTGATCTACCTCATCTTCCAAGGGAAAAACTGATCTAGAAAAGAGGCATAAAACTCATCCAAACTTATAGGGCCTAGTCCAACTGCCCTATTATCCTTTCACTGCTTGAACCAAATGTGCACCGGACTTTTTGGATTTACATTAACATTGGCCAGANCACTGCTTGAACCAAATGTGCCTGACCCCCTTCAACTGATACAATGCCAAATAGGCGCACTCCTCCCCACTCACCCCCATAATCTGGGTGATCTTCAAACTCTCCTCAATGAACTCATGTGGATCCTTGTCCACCTTCGATCCAAGGAACTCGGGAGGGTTCATCCTCAGAAAATCCCTAACTCTTGTTGTCACCGCATTCCTGTTCTGAGGGACATGTGAAACCGCCTATTGATTGACTTGGGGGATCAAGGCCTGGGCTAACATCTGAATGACAGCCCTAAACTTTGCATGGGCAACCGGCTCAGGTATATACTCCTCATGGACAGGTGGGGCCTGCTGATGCCCGTCTCTATTGCCATCCTCGTGGCCATTTTCTTTTTCGTTTCTACTTCCATTAACTCTGCGGGGAGGCATGATTCTACAAATGTGCATAGCACGAGTTAGAAGGATAGAGAGACATTTCATCACACGAATTAGATCATGAATGAAGGAAACATTTCCTAAACGTCTTGTAGCCTCTTCGTCATAAGTTTGGCGCACTTCAACCATGAAAAAGACTCTACTTAATACGGCTTTCGAACACCCTAGGACACTTTAAAACCTAATGCTCTAATACTAAGTTTGTCACGACTAGAACATAGGCCCAGATCAAGACATGGGACAAGAAACCCCGAGAGGCTCCAAGTCGAACCATGGAATGAGCATACATCTATCTCAATCATAGCAAAGCGGAAGATCATCATAAATAAAATAGTGGAAGTCTAAACAAAACTTAACATCTAGATACGTACATGAGTCCAATGCTGAATACACACTATGTCTGAAAAATCCTCTAATACTGATGAGTTGATGGGACAAGTCCCCAGCTAACTTTCTATAGTTAGAAAACTGAAAAGACGAAATACAACTATTAAAAAGGGCCCTCGCATGATGAGGACTCACCAACCAATACTGAGAAGTGCTAACTCTGGGAGTCTGGCTAGCAGCGGGACTAAGTTTAGATATTGGATCCTGTTTCATGAAATGATACACCATATAGTATGCAGTAAGTACATGGAATGTACCGAGTATGCAAGGTAAGTAGAACTGTTAAGTAAGTAAAATCATTAAACATGCATAGTATAAGACATAATCAAGAGAAGATTCTGAGAGTAGGGCTTGCATGCTATCTTCTTATCATAATCTGATCATCACTGAACATCATAACTGAATCGAATGACCCAAAGCTGAAAACTGATAATCATAAATAAAACTGAACATTGGGACAAACCTACGGAAGACGTAATATCATGACTGATGTAAATGCATAACTGAAATCATGAGGAACAATGAGAGACTCGTCATATAACCGACATTACCATGATAGAGCTTACGTGGTCTCAATTATCACACTCAAGTGGGTATAGCCGTCCAAAGCTTTTTCAGGGCTAAGGACGATACCATGATATCGATATCAAGCTCAAATGGGAAAGATCCAAAGGAGGTCCCAAATAATCTAATAATATCTATGTTGGCGCGTAGTTCTGAGACATAGTGTTGGCTGACCCTTAGCCTACTCGGTGCTAAACACTACTCCCAAAAAATGCATATGCTTTCCATCATTTTTCAACGAAGCTAACCAACGCCTAATAATGAAGCTAAATAATAATATACATGTAATATCTAAAATCATAACATGAGGAGCCTTAGCTCAAACCATACCACAAGATGAAAATAATGGGAGTCTTGACTCCAAAACCATGTGGTAAGCTAATTCATGAAATCATAAGACATACTTGATCATATGGGCTTCCCCAATACTTAAAAATACTTGAAATTAACTTGATTCACTTTGAAAAAATGAACATTAACATGGGTATTTCGAAATCATACTTTCTTCATAAACATCTCATCGTACTTGTACACATATCTCATAGATCTCCAATTTTATGAACATTCATGGATGGGCATCATAGAATAGAAAAACATGAAAACATAATTTATAATTTAAAACATTCTAAAATCTGCCCATCAATCATAATTCATCATTTAAAATATGCTTAGATCATACCCGTGATTACATACCAGAAGGGATCTGATTTTCACACTTCCTTGATTGCCCAAAGAGAATTGAGGAAGCACTTTGAAGAACTAGCCTTTATCACCTCTCAAACTTCTAAACTTGCATGCTTGAATTAGGATAGGCTTAGAATGAGTTAAACCGTCTTAAAACACTCAAGTCTAACCTTAAATTATGTATTTTAGGCCTTAGGAACATAGTAATTATGAAAAAGCCCTTACTAAACTCGTAGGGAAAAACAGACTGCCAGTCCTAACGAGGGAATTGATGAGTCATTGCTCCTGGCCACGACTCGTGGTCTGCATCTGTCGTCTTCACTAGAAATTGCATACTAATAGTCACCATGAGATACTCAATGAATCATTACCAGTGACCATGACTCGTGGTCAACTCTCGTTACCTTCACTTCCAGAATTCTCCTAGGGGGTCACCATGACTCGTGGTGTACCCGACGAGTCATGGTGATGACCCGTTAGGTGTACTGCCCAAAATCCTGGATCCACCAACCTCTTTTGACAATGGATGACTTAACAGGTCGTGGTGCTGACCAAGACTCATGGTCATCTCCCGTGGTCACTCTGAACATGAAATTCAGCCAAGTCTAAGCCTCTCCCCGTGAGTCACTTAATGAGTCGTAGGGTTCCTGATGGGTCACTAGACAACTTGTCCTGTGACCTGGTGCATAAATTTCTATTTTATCCATTTCAACTCTCGGGTCTGATCTTAGGTCTTTAGGGGTATAACAATTGGTTCCCTTACTAGCTTCCCCTATGACGGAGTGGCATCACTGACCCTCAAAAAAGCCTTGTGTGCTCAGGGTGCAGTTACAGCAGCCCAGAGGGATCATATACAGTCACACGAGCCCAGAGGGATCAGTAACAGTTCTAGAGGTTAGTCATACATTAGTTACAGCTTGTTTACAAGTCCACAATGAGTATAGATAGAAGGAATACATGACTTGCTTGTACTTGTCAGGCTTATGGGGCCCAATGTAGGTTATATCTGTGTTGCTTGCTCCTTCCAGGATTATGGGGGATAGGTTAGATTATTGTTGGTATGATTTCTTGCTAGATATAGCATATGAATTTACAACCATACAACTTAAATTCCTATTTGTATAATTGTTTACTAGATGCAGTCTATGGTTATGAAAACATGCAGGTTAACTTCTACCCCGTTTCGCTAATTACTTTTAGTTCTTTATCAGCTTCTATTCAATTATTATTATTTCCTTACATATTTGGTACATATTGTACTGATGCCCACATGTGGGGCGCTGCAGACTTGCCTGCAGATTTAGATAGATAGGGTTTGGGACCTCCTTAGTAGCTATTCAAAGTCAGCAGATCGGTCAACTCCTTTCCTTCGGGATTGTCATCTTGTAGAGGTTTTCCTGTCTTTTGTTATATAGTTTTTGGGTAGGCCAGGACCCTGTCTCGACTAGTATTTCACTCTTAGAGGCTTGTAGACTACAATTTTTAGTTAATGTTGCATTGTTGGCTATGTGGGGCCTATATGTTTTGTGATTTGAGTATGGGCTGCGTGGGGCCTAAGTATGATATCGGTTAGTCAGCATGGTGGTCTTATCAGCATGCATAGGATGATATTGTTATTATACCTATTAGGTAGCTATTTTTGTGCAGGTTTACATTGCAGCCTTGTTGGCCTGAGGCTATACTTATAGCCGAGATATAGCCGTTTGTTTTCTTGCTAGGTTTTCTGGCATACACCAGAAGTGTATGTGTCCAGCCAGGACATCTTAGAGTCTATTGTGGCATTAGGTGCCAGTTACGCCCCTCAAGGTAGGACGTGAAAAACTTGGTATCAGAGCAACGTCGTATCCTAGGGATTCTGTAAGTCGTGTCTAGTAGAGTCTTTTTTATAAGTGTTTTATGCGCCCCATTTTATAAGAAGGAGGCTATGAGGCATGATAGCGTGGTTACCCTCCATCTTTCTTAAATCGGGCTATAGAGCTATTTTGTATGGGTAAAGTCCCTAAGCTTACATTCTTACGACTTTCTACAGTGATGTTTGGGATAAGGCAGCTAATTGTGAGTTGGATATAGTGGTAGGAGAGGGTACCAGCGTTGTGCCACCATTGGGGGGAAACCCAGCTTGAGAGCGAAAGGGAGACATCTTCTCGATCTCCCCAGTAGTCTCCTGGGGAACCAGGAACCTTATAAGGTAGCGGATATGCCAGTACCGTTCCCAGTTCTTTCTACACCCTCGAATCAGGATGTCAGCAGTGTAGTACATATGTTGGCGTACTTCATAGCTACTTAGTATTAGAAAGGGATAGCAGTTAATGTTGAGCTACTGAAAAGGTTTGAAGGGTTGTGAGATTGTGAGATTCTTACCTCCAACCCTTTAGATTTTGTTGAGTTTCATACCTTAGCCCTACTACAGAATGATATGGTTATTTCCCGCCTCCCAGCCTTTTCTCAGTATAAAAGAGAGCGTAAGTATTGACGCTATGTTGTCAAGAGTAAATAGTAAAAGAGGGATAGACCCATTGATTCCTGGGGGGATGTTATAAAAGTGGTCAAGACCCCTAGTACCTAAATAAGAAACCTAGACCATCACTATAGTCAAATCAGGATAGCAGGTCAGATTGCTAGCAGCAGCCAAGTACGGGTGAGGGTCTATAAGCAATAGACTCCTAGTAATAGGAAAGCTCAGGTTGGAAATAGAATAATCCCACCGCAGTGTATTGATGGTGGTAGGGAATACCTAAAGAATAATGGCTATGGCCCCCCAGTTCGTTATGTTAAAGGATAGAAAGATTATACGATGGGAACAGGTGTAAGTTTGAGTCCGGACGATATAAGTTAGTAGACTTGGCTAGTAATATCCTTGCCCGTATGGTTCATGGGGCACGAACCCCGTACTTCAGCCTATAAGTGGTAAGGGAAAGACTTGAGCATCTAGCTCTGTAGGAGAACAACACCACACCTAGGTTGTAGCGGGCTAATAGAGCTTGGAATCTTCGCTGAATGTCGAGAAATAAGAATTAGGCTGGCACTTAGAGGATAGTGAGATTGTAACCTAGAATACTGCAATATCACCTCTAGTTGTGGAGGTGAAGGAGCGATGGTACGGAGACCCTAGCCTAGTACAACCCAGAGACAAGGCCCAGTAGGAGGAATCCTCGGCCTTTAAGATAGCAGGGGGTGGAGTCTTGAGACCCAGAGGTCAATTCTGTGTTCCAAATGTGGTAGGGCTTCGTTAGTAGATTGTGGTAAAGGTACATTATGTCCATTATTCTCACCGCCCAGGTTCAACTAAAATGTATCAGGGTATAAAAATGATCTATTAGTGGCATGGGAAGAAGAAAGATATTGTTGAGTTGTAGCACCGTGCTCTAATTGCTAGCAGGGAAAGGCTGAACATTAGAAACTTGGTAGGCTAATTCAGGAGATAGTCGTGCCTACGTGAAAGTGGGAAGCAACCAATATGAATTTAGTTATAGGTTTACCTCGTACCAGGCATAAATTTGACCCTACTTTGGCCATCATTGAAGGGCTAATAAGGTCAATCCATTTCTTGCCGGTCAGAACTACGTTTTCAACTGAAGATTATGTTGAGTTGTATATTAAAGAGATAGTTCGGCTACATGGTGTCCCAGTATCTACAATTTATTTCAGAGGGGCACGAATCACGGCTAGTTTTGGAAATTGTGTTCGAAAGGATTGGGGCGCAGATTAACTTGAGTATAACTTCTCATCCCCAGACAAATGGCCAAGTTGATTGACATTTTAGATGCTTAAAGGTATGTACGGGCATGTGTTCTAGACTTCAAGGAAGTTGAGATGATCATTTACCTCTTAAGGAGTTTGTATCTAATAATAGTCACCATTCTACCATCAAGATGGAGCTTTACAAAGCTTTATGGGGATGAAAATGCAGGTCCCCCATAGGATGGTTCGAAGTGGATGAATTAGGATTAATCGAACCCGACATGATGCACCAATAAGAAGAGAAGGTTAAACTCATCATAGAGCATTTACTGACAACCCAGAGTCGTTAGAAGTCCTATTCTAATGTATAGTATAGGGACATAGAGATTGATGCGAGGACTAGGTATTCTTGAAAATTTCACCAATGAAGGGCGTTATGAGATTTGACAGACGGGCAAGCTTAGCCCTAGATTCATCGGCCCTTACTAGATTCTCTAAAAAGTTGGCCAAGTGGTCTATGAGTTAGAATTGCCTTCCGAGGTAGAATCGTTCGTCCAGTTTTTTATGAATCAATGCTACGCAAGTGCGTAGGAGATCCTTCTCGAGTTGTCCCAGTTGAGGATGTTCAGGTCACAGAAGGGCTGTCCTACAAGGAGACTCCAATAGTTATACCAGATTGTCAGGTCCACGGAGTAAGGACCATGAGTATAGCCTATTAAAGTCATATGGAGGAACAGAAACATGGAAGAGATGACTTGGGAAGCTGAGGACGACACGAGATCTAGATATCCTCGGTTGTTCTAGACTCTACAATGATAGTATACATATTAAGAAAATTTCAGTTAAGGTGAGATAGTTCTTAGGTGTTGTATAGCTGCCTTTGTTGCTATTTTTATCAATTACTTACATATATGTGGTAGAACTATGTTATTCAGTTGCGGGTAGTGTCATGTGAGACGTGATAACGCTCAAACTACACCTCTTACTAAATTATGAAGCGGACGTTATCGATAAAGAACCCAACTAAAGGTTGGGGTCGATCCCACAGGGAATATGGAAGAGATAGATTACAGCCGGTAGTCCCATATCATGTTTGACATTTAATATCTGAGTGGGGACTCCATATCTGTGAGGGTACATGGATTATGTTTGTTTTTACTGTTGGTCTGTGTGGAAAACATTGGTGATGACTTGATTACCTATTGATAGATGAATGAAATGTTTTGATCCCTATTTATGATGTTTGAGGTTGCTTGTAATACCTTAGCTGATGTTGTTCCATGAGAAAGGGTCAATAGAGTTTGTATAGAAAGTGCAAGTTGTGTTTGAATCTTGGTTGTAGTATCTTAAATCTATTTTCTAGTTGAGCATCGTGTTTTAGTTTTTCTTTTCTTTGCCTGAGGACATGCAAAAGTCTTAAGTTGAGGATGTTGATGTTCTGTGGGTTTACAACACTTTCAACGCTCAAAACTAAGAAAATGGCATGAACTTAGGTATATTTATGTGGATATAAGTCATTTTTCCTTTGATTGCAGGATGAATTGATGTTGGACCTAATAATGGAAAAAAGAAAGTCCGGAAGATGCAAAATAGGCTTTATGTGTAGACCATAGTACGAGTCGTAGGAAGGACCTACTAGTCATACTGAGGGCCATGAAAAGTTGCAAAAGGCTTAAGGTGCAGAGAGGCAATGTACGAGTCTTAGTACGGATTGTACCAAGATGGTACGAGTCATGATGAAGAAATCATGAAAAAATTAAGAAAAGTTGCATAAAGTGCTGACTCTTGCTATGGAAGGAATGTACGACCCATGGGAAGAAGGTACGAGTCGTACCATGACGGTCGTGTTGAACTTCAGAAGAATTCCAAAGTTTCAGAATTAAACTACGGGAGCTTAGTACAGGTCGTATGAAGGAGGTACGGATTGTAGCTAGATCCAACACTAAGCCTAAATTCATTCAACAATGCAAGGCATGACAGGCAGTTGCGAGTCGTAGGAAGCTGCTACGGATCGTACCATGGCTCGTGACGACCGTGGCACCAGATATGGAAATTCATCCAGTTAGTCTGGAAAAAGGATTCTTGTGTCTATATAAATACGTTTTAGGTTTTATTTTTCTGTAGATAAACAGACAGCGATAGAAAAAGAGAAATAAGTAAGAGAGAGAGAGAGGATTGAGTTGACACAACTTGTGAATCAACCTTTTCTTGAATTCATCATTTTTTTGCTACTTGATTTTTTCAAGATTTTGCGGAGTAATTGAAAGAAGTGTTTTTTTTCTCAATCATTATTGTAAGTATTTATTTTTATTCTTAATCATGAATGTAAATCGGAACTTACAACTATGAGAGGCTAAAAGCTCCATAGCTAGGGTTGTGGGAACCATGGTGAATTAACAAGCTAGGGGTACACAAAGTGATATTAAAACCAATACAAATACTTATATTGTATTCTTTTCATGCTTAAGCATTTCTTAATGGTGCGCAACGTTAGTACATGCCCGAATTCTTTACTTGCTTTGGTTGAAGAGGTACAGATTAGGAAAAAAATAATTACAATGGAGCCTTAATCTTGATGATCATTGTATTTTCTTGAGCTGTGGTCGCAAGATAGTTAAATTTGGAACTTAGTGATAATGGATAGTTTGAACCGCTCATGAGACTTGGTCGAGTGATTGAGTATAGTTATTCAATAGGGACTGGTCGATCATTTGAATGAACCTAAGTTATTAGATCTATAAGTAAGTATTGGTGATAATCACGAGTGTATACCCAAAGCAGTTATGAACACATGGGAAACATTAACCCTACTTATCCTTTGAAATTGACTCAACATACGAATTTTAATATTTGTTTTTGTTATTGATTTTCTTTTAGAATCACCCTATTTTGAAGTAACTACCTCACAAGTTCAATTACCGGCTATAATCCAGTCTTCCTATTCCCTATGGGTTCGACCCTAACCTCTAGTTGGGTTCTTTATTGACAACGCCCGCTTCTCACTTCAGTAAGAGGTGTGGTTTGAGCGTTATCAAAGTCCCCACTCAGATATGAAATGTCAAATATAGCATGGGACTAAAAAAATAAGATGCTCATTCTCACAAAGAAGTTAGAAGTATTATGTGTCAGTTGCCATAGGCTTGCCCATATTTTCTCTGCTTTGGTTTATCAAGTGGTCGAGTTAGGATCACTATAGGACTTTGGTATGGCTTGTAATGTAGGCTTAGGGCTGTACATGATAAAAATGAAAGATTTTACAAGTGACTATCACTTCCTTGGCACTGCATACATTGGCTACACCATTCACCTATTTCACCCTTTGGTCTTTCATTCCCCTTTTTCTTCCCTTTTCACTTCTCTTTATACACATTTGCATGGGTGTGGTGTATTTTCAGCTTTTTCATCATTTTTATTTTCTTTTGAAGTTTCTTTTTCAAGATTCTCAATATTTTTCATCCTTTTTCTTTTCACCACACCACACCTTATTTTTCACCATTTCTTTTTCTCTCTTCTTTTCCTTTCTTCCGTTCCCACCATTTACGCATTCCTACTCTAGCCACCCTCAACTTAAGCATTTTGCTTATGTTGTGGTTCACAATATCCAAAAAAGGACTAGGACCAAAACAGGTTCATTAAAAACAAATGGGTACGGTTAATCGATAAATCAAAGAAACATGGTCTATTAAGGCTTAAACTTGGGATCAAGGGATTCATGCAACTTTGGTAGGGTAATATACGCTATCAGTGAGCTAAACAAAAATTTTCTATGATTATATCCTAACCAACCATCCTTAGCCTATGCAAAGACCAACTAGGCAGGTTCTAGATCTTCAACACAATACTGAACTGAGTACTATACCTCACTCATACATGGTACATGAACTATTTTCACCTCACCTGTCTGGTTTATACATGGCTTAACAAGACTACTCATATTAATAAACTAGATGACATCAAAACATCCACAGAAATCATGCATGTTGTCACAAATACATAGTTAATGCATCAAAAAAATTTAAACAGGATCAATTTTTTTTCAAATACCACAACTAGTGCATTAGCCTCCGTGCCACGTTGGTGAACTGCTCCGTGGCACGGAGGTAACGTGGCAGCACACTGGTNGAACTGCTCCGTGGCACGGAGGTAACGTGGCAGCACACTGGTTTGGCAGCCCCTGCTCATATAAATTAATTCTTTTCTCCGTGGAACGTTGTTGAACGCCCCAATGCTTCTCCCTGACACGGAGTTGATTCCAAATGTCCCATTTATCTTGTATCATCATCCATAATTCATCCCTTAACATTTATCGTCAATATTAGGACCATTATATTCACATTGAGCTCCATACATTAGCAATTTCAACCTACAAAGAGAGCTAATCATATTTGTTAGTTCATGGCCACAAATTACACAAAATACATGAGATAATTCTTAAATTAAGGTACAACATGGGTAAAACATTGGTATAAAATATTATTTGGGCATGTAAATATGCGCAAGATCACTACCCCACACTTAAAGCCTTGTTCGTCCTTGAGAAAATCCTTCACATCTCATGCATACGGAAGACTCACAAATTACTAATTGATGCAAGACTACTCAAATTATGGCTATAATGTCTGATTTAGATGACAAGTTCAAATAAAGTTAAGACCTCCTAGCCTCAAGAATCGACTCTACAACCACAGAAAACTCATGCACATTAGCCAATCAAGAATTCTAACATGAATTCTATCTTTTCTAAAACATGTGCCCTCACAACAAGAGAGATAC